>OW028578.1:38199863-38495709 GCA_932294295.1 Alitta virens
TGACGTACACATAGCCAGGCTATATTTCGAATGGGAACGAGACTGAATGCAGCGTCAACAGCGTCATGAACGTCTTCGATTCGCGACTATTTGAGGGCATAACTCAGTCAAATATTATCAGATTTTGACAATTTAAGTTTTATTGTGTACATAACTTCATAAATTTTTAGAATATTAGGTTGGTATCATTCTGTCACACCAACTGTTGTCGCGCCGGCATTTTTACGGCCGTACGCGTTTCGTCCTTATTTGGAAATATCAGCGTCTTGAGTTTCCTTATTTGGGCATGCATGAACGTCATTCTGTGTGGTATGAAATGCAGATCACCCAGCCTGTATAACCCAGTATTTCAGGTAATAAAGCTCCAATTGGGGAAAAAGTGTTGAGATGCTCGCCTGTTCCCCCCTTTATGAGCAACATCCCAGAAAGACAAAGCTATCGAACAGATGTGTAACATGGGTGGACTCCTCCTCTCACCTAATCTATTATTCCTCATGGGTGGCAAGAATTTGCCTATGACTCATGTATGAGTGTTGCATTTTCCATATCAATCCATCGATTTATCTATCTATATATCTATCTGTCTATCCTTCTAACTATCTATCTGTCTATCTATCTTTCAAGCTTTCTATATTCTATCTATCTATCCGTCTATCCATCTAACTATCCATTTCTAAAACGGTCAAATAATCTGATGGTCTTAAAGTGGTCTTCCACTGTACTAGAATCCAACCCTCAATACTTGTTGTCTTATATCGAGATATAACTGTTCCAATGGTGAATATCCAACACAGAAATCTAAACTGCTTAGATAAACACAAGACTCGAGTTTTTGGTGACTGATACCTGCAAGTCTTGCAAGATAGAAGGTGGCTGGATTGATTGACAGGAAGATGGGGAGCACTTAGTGCCAGAGTTCTAATCTTGGTTTAAGTGTTATCGGGCAATGCTTACAGTTAAAGACAACTGATTGTCTTTTGGGCCCTTCACAGTAAAGTCATATAATATATCCTATGCTATATAGATATTATTTGTATAATTGTTCTGTTGAAAATAAACTATCTTGAATATTGTATCTTACAAAACTGGAATTTAAGGCAAAATTGCTAAAAAACCATAATTATAAGTCATTAATTATTCATATTTTATACAGTAATAATCAAACATACCAAAGATATATTATTGCAGACTAAGTAAAAGTTAGGGATAACAACTGATACCAGTAACAATCTAATAGTAATTACAAATATTAAGCACACAATATTCTCTATTTGATTTTAAGGTAATCTCATATTATCTTATCTTATCTTATCTTATCTTATCTTATCTTATCTTATCTTATCTTATCTTATCTTATCTAACCTTATATAACCTTATATAACATTATCTTATCTTATCTTATAAATCTAACCTTATATAACCTTATATAACATTATCTTATCTTATCTTATAAATCTAACCTTATATAACCTTATATAACATTATCTTATCTTATCCTAATTTATCTTATCTCATCTCATCTCATCTTATCTTATTTCATCTTATCCATGAGCAAATGGAATGTATATTAAAAATTGAATTTTTCTGTCTTTTTCTTTGAAACCAATATCATGATATTGCCTCCATAATCTTCTACTTTCTGACACTTCCTGTCAAGGCACCCGTAATATAAGATCAAGGGACCCCTTTGGTCATGTTTAAGTGATTGGCAGATCTCATATATAGTTTGTAATGTCAACACTAGGGGTAGCTGCAGTAGATGAACACTGACGCCACCTTACGGCTGTGATGAACTAGGAGATGGAATATGCCAACAGTCTAAAGCCAAAGACAGATAACATCATCGACAGACACACATACATAGGAAAGACAAGATATACATACATTTATTATTTATACTTAGGTAAGAAAAGCAAAAAGTGACTGAAGACATTGCACTTTCAAATAAAATATTCCCGGTGTAATTTAATCCGTGTAGATCCGTGTAGATCCGTATAGACTCCCAATATACTCCGCCGATCTCCGGGAATCTCCGTATTGACTCCGGCATATCTCCGGCTACATCCGGCGTCAACCGGGCATGAATATTTCGCCGCCATTAACGCCGGAGAGTACAAGGATCAACGCGGTTCCACCCAAATGAACATGGTTTAAAGACCGGTTATATCCGCGAAGGCACAGTGTAAAATCCGGTTCACTCCCCACTATTTCGGGACGGTCATGTTAACTCCGTTTTCCTCCTTGTTACCACCGTATTGCCCCCGTGTACACACTGCCAAACATTTATTTTTTGTTGACATTTTCAGTTCTTTGATCCCGGAACCCCCCGGAGTGAAATAAATTTCATTCCGGGACACTCCGGCCTCTGATCCGGCTAAGTGTGAAACCCCCTTAACACAATAATGTCACAGTAATTGGGATGAAATGATTACAGTGCATTCCATCCCATATTCCTGTTGCTATTTAACATTGTTGGGTCTAAATCATATGAGTGAAGAGTTAGAGGAGTTTTCCCTTGTGACCTAAAAACAGTCATCAAACTTGGTAACTCATTCAAGGTCTTCCTTTAAGCCTGGCAGCAATAGATTTATACTGAAGTGGAGTTATCATGTCAATAAGTGTGGTTGAAAGACAGAGAGACAAAAGGCAGGGACAAACTGACAGACACGCAGGTCATTGATTACTCTAAGCCATATACATGGCCATGGTTATAAAACCTAAGAAACAAGATTGAACAAGCCTAATAGTCTCCAACTACAGCAAGTGAAAACTTATGGCCATGGCTGTATTTCTTGTCACTTGTCACAAGTACAATGTTGTTAACTAAAGTCTTACTCTTTATCCATCTAATTATCAAGCTATCGATCTATCTATCTATCTATCTATCTATCTATCAAACTATATATCTATCAATCTATATATCTATCAATCTATACATCTATTAATCTATATATCTATCTATCTATCCATCCATCTATCTCTCATTTAATTTTTCTCATCCCGGGTCTCCCTATCACTTTTCCCCTCTTTTGAAATGACCTTAATTCATCCAATCTTTCTCATCTTATTTCCATTTCATTCTCAACATATCAATTCTCTACTGAATCTGAGACTTAATCATCTTATATGATCAGCTACAAGGAGCAAACGCAATGAAGGGATAATAAGGCTGCTTAGGGCCATACCATGTTCACATCTACCCTATGGAGGTGGTGGGGGTGGGGGTCCTAGGTCAGTGGTAGTGCGCTGGGCTTCCAACCACTGGGTCCAGCGTTCAATTCACGGTTGAGCCTATGTTGGATGGCTGTTTCATCCTTCATAGCCATGGTCCCTACCTGTCCTAATTAGCCCATCAGGTGCAGAAATACAGGACATAAAGCCCTAATCCATCTCCACCACCACCACCCTTTGGAGGGGCTCTTACTTACCTCAGCATAGACAACAAGTACTAGGAACAATTGATTTAGTGTCTTGTGCAATCGACAGGGATGTAGCTCATGAAGACTGCCTGGGCCTGGGATTGAACCCAGGTCCCGAGACTTTCAGCAGATGGACCATGTGGATTATCGGCGGATGCCTTAACCATTAGGCCACTCAGACACTTCTTATCTTTCTTTGTTTCTTTTTTCTAAAAATTGAATATTAACAACTGCCAACAGGTAAGCCTATTTTCTTGTGATTTAGCTCATCTTAGCTGATCTTTCTTTAACACGAATACAAATCGATTTATTCAAAGTAATACAAAAACTTTTATTCTTTTTTACAGTAATGGTACAAACAAACCGTATTCTCTGTTTGTAAATCTTTATTTGATGCTAATTCAAATTCTGAACAAATCCAATGCTTTTAGCCAAGTTTCCTTCACCCTGTGGGGTAAATACCCATTTTATAAGAGTTATTTGATCGGATGTATTTCTAATGGGTTTTAAAATACCAGACCCTGGAAGTTTATTATCCGATAATGCACCCATACTACATAATAATTTTAAGCTTCAGTAACTTTCAAGAATGATGTTTCTAATATTGCTAATGCCCTTATGTAGCAATATTTGAATGCAATATTTGAATGCAATATTTGAATCAATATTTGAATGCAACATCAAACTCAGGAAATAATGTTTTTTATCCTCAAAGCAGTGACAAACTGCATGGATTTCTGCAACTTCATTGATGAATACACAAAATGCTTAAATTTCAAAAGTTTCACTTAATTCCAAATTGATGCTGAATAAATAATCCGTCTTTAAATGTCCAATACTTCTGCAGTTAACTATCTTTTTTTGTATGTCTGTCAAATCTTTTACACAACAGTTTTTCACTAAGATGATTTATTCACAATTTAACTTAAATGCCATCTTTTTTATGTATGCATACTTTTGGAACTTGACTGTATTTCTAACTACAGCATGATAACTTAATATAAGCTGCTCAGACATATTTCAAACAGAAAAACTGAAACAATACTTGAAACGATTAAGCCTCCTTTCTCCAAGGAATTGCTAGATAGTTCATTACGGCTGAATTTTAATTGCAATCAGACATATTTTCTGCTGATTTATTGCAAACGAACTACTTAATGATCTTACAGGAAGGAAGGAAGGAAGGAAAATCTTTATTTTAGTGACATGTGGTAAATTACATACATTTGTACGGTAAACAAACAATAAACAAAAGCCCCACCACCCGGCCACCCGGCCTATATGTCACCTATTCTTAAAGAGGTAACATTATTATGCATACAATTGATTTTTTCTCATCTGGATTGCTTTCACCAAGAACTGACCAAGAAACTTCTGAAAGTGATTACAAATACATACAAATTTATCAAAATTATCCATACCATTAAAATATCTATCAATATTTTCAATTTTCTGAAACAGCTCATTTCTAAAAACAACATAAGAAGCACATATCATTATCAAGTGAAACTCGTGTTCAATTTCATTATTTGTACAAAATATAATTATGTGGATGCAAATTGCTTACTCACCCACTCACTCACTTACTCACTTACTTACTTTCATATTGCCTGGATGATGCAGTTTGTAAATGATGAGAATTAAAAATACAGTGGACTTTACTGCATAAGAACACCTTACTTTTAATACAATATACGGACTGCTTCACAATTAAGACCACCCACCAAACTATTTAGACAACAGATTCAATGAAAATGATAAATATTGATTTATTTTGAATACTTAAGAAGGTGGTAATTTCCACAATTTATCATGCTTGAAAAGGACATGATGAAAACAGGCATTCAAGATGCCATAGCCTATTTAAGATATTTTTATTTATGGATTGCATTGCTCTCATATTTTAAAACCACTACCTCGGCGAAACATGGCACAGTAGCAGTTTGCTGACGGTCAACGTTGGAATAATGTCAGCCCATTCTGGAATATTATCCGTTTTTTTGGTTCTTTTTCAAAGTATTAGGCAATTTGGTGTTCACACTTTCATCTTGTAATGTATTCTGAACTATTTTCCCAATATTTGAAAATGGTGATGATATTTTGGAAATGATATTTTTGCAACAACATTCATCTTGTACCAGTATTTCTGCAATACCTAGACAAATTTTGGCAATATTTGTGGCATGATCAACACAATCCGCATGATAATCTTTGTAGGATAATCACGTACAAGCTTGCCTTATCTTTAGTAAACCCAATTTTGATATTATTTGCTTCTTTCCATAAAAACCATCATGCCGTAGAAGACGCCACCAGTATTTCAAGAGGCCTGTTATGCAGATAATCATGAGTAATTTATGGTGATCCCATGTGACCATCCACGTGACAGTCTCGTGATCTGGTGATTGTAAATGATTGGTCAATGTCTCCTCCAAGTAGATAAGGTCATTCATGGAAGCATTGGTTAAAGAATCCATACCATTAGGAATTACATCAACCTTCACAAGCAATACTTCACAGATAACAAATCAGCCCAGCATCGATCCATATACTCGGCCACCGTCGTTAAAACATTGTATTAACATCGCCGACATTGGCTGATGTTGAAACGATTTGGAATGCTATCTTGGTTGAGTCAAATATGTTTCTGATGTCTAAGGCCCAGTTTAAGCTTTGGAATAATTTCCATGATAGCATTCTAAATCGGACCAGCATCGTTTCAATATTGACCACTAGCGGTACAACATCGTATTTACATCGCCGACATTGGCCGATGTTGAATCGATTTGGAATGCTATCTTGGTTGAGTCAAATGTGTTTCTGATGTCTAAGGCCCAGTTTAAGCTTTGGAATAATTACCATGATAGCATTCTAAATCGGACCAGCATCATTTCAATATTGACCACTAGCGGTACAACATCGTATTTACATCGCTGACATCTTGCCGATGTTGAAACAATTTGGAATGCTATCCGGGTATTGATGACAATACCTTAATACAGTTGAGTCCAAAAGTTTACAAACACATGAGCAGAACACATTTCCCTTTCATTTCACATATTTTCTAGTAAATAAATAATTACTATTACTTTTCGTTATTTCTATTATTGTTGTCTGTTTTCAAACAAATAATTGTGTCACTGGTGTTAAAAAAATGATTGCCTAAGCTAACAAAACATCATTGTTTCATTTATACAATGATTTTCAAAGGCCAAACCATATAATGCCTGATTTTATTTAAACTATTGAATGGACACCAGCGAAACAATGTTTAACCCAGATAGTTTCCAAATCGTTTCTACATCAGCTTGATGTCGGTGATGTTAATGCGATGTTGTAATAACAGTGGCCTACCTGGAAACGATGCCGGGCCGATTTGGAATGCTGTCTGGGAAATGGTCTTTTATTTAAAGTCAAGAATAGGCTTTGAAGAACACTCAAGCAAATTAATTGTGATTTCATAATCGATTTTAAAATTCTCTGCTTAGTTTTTAAATGTATTCATAAGACTGCACCAACTTATCTGTCTGACTTGATACAGATTCGATCATTTGCTCGGAATACAAGATCATTGAATAGTGACAATATCATCCTTACTGTCCCATTTACAAGAACGTCAGTCAAAATGTGATGTGGTGTCCTGAAGCAAGCTAAGTCAGGATGAAAACTATGTATAGAGAAAAGGGCAATACTCGCTCAATCCCGAGTAAAAATAAAAAGGTAGCTGAGAAAATTCAATAGCTTTTAGACAGTTGTTTTACTTTTTTCAAACAAAACAAAGCAATGATCTACTTCACATAAGGACTTTGGCAGAAGTAATTTTTAGTTCTGCCCGACTCCCTTTGTCAACGAAAACGTAATGCTCATATTACCGTGCTATTTTTCAGCAACTGGGACCATGGATGTATAGATAATCCATTGATAATGTATACCTTTAACTTTTATACCATGTATATATATATTGAATATAGAAATAGTGAGTAGAAGTAGATTTAGTACACGTTTTTATCTGTTATTTTTGACAAATGTTTCATGTATGATATTACTGCGTCAATAAAAGCATATATATTTGTCACCACTTATATGCTAGACATTCTAAAGGGGCGTTGACACTGTCATGGATGCTACCGACTTATGACCACATACTTGTTTTACTCTTGCTAATCCTTGTTCATACTTGATTCACTCGCCAAGCATTTCAAGGATACTCTTGCTAATCTGTAGAATGCTCCTGGTAGCCCTAAGTCATCCGTGACCATACGTGGAGAGGGAAAAATTGAACCACTCACACGAGTGATCCGGACGTGGAAAGAATTTATACGTGATTTAAAGAGTCACAAGTGAGCACATATAGCCAATTTTTCCTTGGTCATACGTGGGTCTTATCTGTGTAAGTGTGAACACCCCTTTATAATGATCAACAAGGGACAGTGTAAGGTGGAGTAAGATTTGGTAAAATATTTAAGCCAAAAACAAGAAAAAGAAAGTTCTCATGTTTTAGCAAGATGTAAACATATCTGTGGTGAATTATTGTTTGCACTTCATTCAAGCTCTTAAGTCCCAAAGAGAGTCTTACTCAAAGAAACGTTTTTTTTTGTTCCAGATCTAAAAAGTACTTCAGAGTCTGTCATCCAAACTACAAAATTTCAGGAGCGCATTGGGGAAATTTTGTTGCATGAGCAAGTTTTTGCGAGAAGTCCTTGGTTACCACATTCAAAATGCATAAATTAATGTTTTAGACATTATTGAACCAGTTATCATGGAATTTTACTTTGGCAGAGCTGGGGCTCTTTGACCATATGGTCTGTTTGCAGCTTCCAAAAAAGGTAGCTATTTATAGCACCCAGAAGTGGGTGAATCGTCAGAGGCGTTGATGTTGAAGCTATTTTATTATTTTTTTCACAAGGTAACTCCCTCGGCAGTGGCAAACTCATTGCCTTGGAGGGAGTCTCCTTGCTCCACTCTAATATAAAATTATTAATTTTTATACTGAAATAACTGTAATATGTTATATAAGGAGCAAATAAAAACTGTCATTGTCCATGTCATTGAGGGGTTGGGAATCCACCCTGGGGAATTTTTATATTCTTATTATATTTATATGTTTACATGACATTAATATATGCTACCATCTATTATTACACAAGTCTGGTACAGATCTCTATCAAATATATCTCCTCTCTCCTCTCCTCTCCTCTCCTCTCCTCTCCTCTCCTCTCCTCTCCTCTCCTCTCCTCTCCTCTCCTCTCCTCTCCTCTCCTCTCCTCTCCTCTCCTCTCCTCTCCTCAAACATATTATTATCTAACCATCTTCGTATCTTGCATGCAACGTCCATCTGCCTTCATGACTAATGGCCGTTGCCCAGTCTCCTAAAACCAATCTGAAAGAAGACCCGCTGCAGTATCATGCAGTTCCTTAGCTGCAGAACATCAATCTGCTGTAGCATTTAGGTTTGTATAGTACACCATGCTATGCTAGCATTTGAATGATATTTTGTTGGAGACCCTTGGCTATCTGTTAAATGTCTTAATATCGACCCTGGCCTCACTCTGTCCAATCAGTTTACAACACCATGTTAAATCTTCGTTATACAGTTAGTTTCATAAAATACGATCGACTCTAGCTGTCTGTAGTGACCTGTACCTGGCTGTGATCTAAACATGCTAAAGCCAGCTGCTTCTGTCCACTTCTAATAATCGGCTTACATCTATCACCAGATAAATATGAACCTTGGTAAATGTAAAAATTTAATCTAATATATCATAAATATGTACTTTTATATCTGGCTTTGAGTAGTCAGCAATGACAGCTTTGTCTAGTTTCAATTTGACGGGCTGTTTTTAATGAAACTAACTGTACGTTGCATGGTGCTCCAACAGTTAATAACCACATACTCAATAAAAACTTCCTAAAGTGATTTGCATAAGCTGTCTTGTAGACTCTACTTATAACCATAACTAAATCCCGAACTATCCAACCCTATCTCTACATATCCTCTATTTGGATGGTACCAGGTAACACGCAAAATAGGGTGGACATTGTTTGTTTTTGTGATAGTTAGCCAATGTTGCACCCATGTCGTATCGCATCATACAGCCTTGGCCAAAAGTTTTCGGACACTTCAAATCTTTAATATCGGCCTGGTTTTTGCTTTATGGCACTTTTCCTAGAATTATTATCTTTAGGGATCACACTTACTGTCTTGAAAGCACATTTGCACAATAATCATCATAACAATGTATTAATAAAGTTACGGATGGTTGGTCAGAGAGAAGAGCCTAATTTTCCACATGTTTTGCTGGCAGGATTTAAGTGAAGATCCACAAGGTTCTGGATTAGTTTTACCTTGTGGCTAATGTGTGTGTGTGTGTGATTAGGGCTTTATGTCCTGTATTTCTGCACCAGTTGGGCTAATTAGGACAGGCAGAGACCATGGCAATGAGACGAAAGGATGAAACAGCCATCCAACTTAGGCTCGACCGGGAATCGAACCCGGGACCCAGTGGTTGGAAGCCCAGAGCGCTACCTCTGAGCTAGTCCCCGCCCTTACCTTGTGGCCAAAAGGTATATCACCTGTAGTTCCATGAGCTTAGCATCAATAGACCTGAAGTTATCATGTCTATAGGTGTGGTTGACAGACAGACAGATAGACAAAAAGGAGAGACAAAATGACATGCAGGTCATCGCAATACCCTATGCCATATACATAGCCAAGGGTAATAAAAGCTGTGATGCAATATCAAAATGCACCATAGTCACCATCTATAGTAAGCGTCTGAAAACGTATGGCCACGATTGTATGTGGTATAAGTTACTAAAGGCTTTTAATACAATTACAATGATCCTAATTTTAAATTTTGATAGGATTTTAGGATTCTATAGTCCTGTTCAAAAGTAGGTGGTGTGCCTTTGAATCTGGGACAATTTTTTTTATCTTCCATCCCCCACCCCTTTATTTATTCTCTTTTCATTTGTGTACTTTCAATTTAAACTTCAGAGAAGGAAAATTATTAAATTTACAAAATTATTATGAAATGTGTGGCAATATTTAATAAACACTTCCAATTCATGTCAGTGGTGGTGGTGGATTAGAACTTTACTTCCTGTATTTCTGCACCTGATGTGTTAATTAGGACAGGAAGGGACCATGGCAATGAGACGAAGGATGAAACAGCCATCCAACATAGGCTCGACCGGGAATTGAACCCTGGAACCAGTGGTTGGAAGCCCAGAGCGCTACCTCTGAGCTAGACCCCCACCGGCGAATTCATGTCAGTAGTAGTCTAACTGATGTATCTGTAGAAGAATTTATCAAGAAAGAAAGATGAAAGTGAAAACCACAATCATCTCCGTTTAACAGTTTTGAACTTATTTTGCGTCACTTCCTGAATAATTTAATTGGTTGCCATGGCAACCATTATAATTGTTTCACCTTTCTTTAAAAAGGAAGATTGCTGCAGGGATAGGTGACGAGACAAACGACAGAAGAGAACATGATTAAAGCCTGACATGAATAAAACAGTTCAAATGTGTCAGAGAAAACAAACAGAAACCTAAATAATGCAAATTACTCATTAATGTTGACAAACTATGGAGATGCGATACCACGAGGTGCATCATTCCATTGGCTTGTATTTCCATGCTATCAACATTTATTATTTGTATTGTACATGGCCAAATGTGCCATGTGCGTTTTCCATAAGAAGGATAAAATGCATGAAAAACGCAAGTGGCACATTTGGCCACGTATGTATTCAGTTGAATTCCTTGGTTTGTCATCTCAGTGCTAAATAGTCAATGGTTAGTATTTATACAGTATACATGCCTGTAAGGTCATTAAATGTTTATTTCAATATTTCAGCGCTACTGGGTCTGAAGGTTAGCCAGCTCATATGATCAGCTGCAATAGACCAAAATAGAATATAATATATTCTATTATATTATATTATATTCCACTATATTATATTATATTCTATTCCATTCTATTCTATTCCATTCTATTATATTATATTATATTGCATGATCAACTGCTACAGACGTAATGACGAGATGATAAGGCCTGGAGTCCACATAATGGCGGATGCATATAATGAAGTACATAGCAACCATACACAGACAATGACAGACTATTAGGGGTGTGCAAGCTTGTAATTTCTTTTTATTCTCCCTAATAAACTAATGCTTGCAGTGGTTTCCTTCATCCTTTTCTAACCCAGGTGGCTCCCCAGTAGCGACAAATTTTTGTCTTTAGGGAGCCTCCTCATTCATATAATTTTTACTTATTCTTTTTATATATTTTTATCATCTCATCTTATTTCATCCCACCAAAAACTGTATAATTTATATAAATGTAATAAAAGCTATTTGTCTGTCTGTCTTGATACAGTGATTAGATGAAGCAAAGATTTAATAGTGGATTTTCACGGAAGGTTCTCTATATTTCCACCAGGTGGCTATGACAGAACACTGCAATTCTATTGGCTGAAAAAGTTCCCACCCTTGACTGTGATTGGCTGAAGTAAAGTGCATCCTAGCAGCAGTATTTTTAGTGCACTTTAATGTATATTTGACACCTTATCATTCAGTTGATTTTTGTTATTTGTCTGAGGAAGTTATATTTATTGAATAAGTCAGTGATTATCTTCTACGTCTGAAAAGCAAAATGAGTAATAAGAGGAGAGGAAGGACTTATGTCTTGCTGAACTCAGGGCTCTTCAGTGAAAAGACTCTATTGTTACAGTAGCAATTTATTTGAGGTATAAAACAAATATGCATTGTGGTTATGATTTGTGGTTAGTCTTGAATATTGCAAATTAACACCCTTCATTTTATCGCAGACATCTGAAAAAGGGATGTGAAATCCTTTTGCAAAATGATGAAACAGCAATTTGCAAAGAAACATGAAGCAAACAAGATCGAAAGATATGATCACAAGAAGCAAAATGAACCATTTAATCAGCAAATGAGCAGGAACATCAAAAACAAAAATTCCACATGCAAATACCATGGTAGTTGTAACAAAACCTGGCTTTGGTTTTTGGAGCATTTCATCTACAAAGTGGCAGTAAGACGCAATGTTATGAACTCATAATACAAATAACCACATATAAAGTTCCATATTACTACTTTTAGAGGCAGACATTTATTTATATCTAATTATCTATGCTATGAGCAGTTGAGCTAATCCCTTGATGGGAGCTTCAGAAGCAATATTAGGTTAATGCATCAGTAGTGACAGATTACATGATATATATATATATATTTATATATATACTTATTTTTTTATTTATTTGTCATACTCGCAGTATACTATATGGTCAAATAGTTATGGTGGTGCTAGTTTTTGGGTGGGTGAGTTTGAGTACAGCCATTTGGAATGTTGGATGTAAAATAATCAAGGAGTGACACATCCTCCCTGCCTCATGCCAGACACGTCTCAAACATGTCATAAGTTAATTACTACTATCAGCCCAGTTGACCATACGACCATATTAATATGGCTAATCGTGTTACAAATGTCAATTTCACTTTGCTGGAAAATGAAATCAATATGGCCGCCTTTTCTAAAAAGAAAACTCTGGATTTGGTAGCAAAATTATATTTACATGTCAGAGATTTCATCGTGAGATGAATGAGATAGTCGCATGCTGGTGCTAAATCAGAATGAGTAAGTAGAACGAAGTTTTATCTCCAGACCTATTTTTCTCCACCACATGGGCTAATTCAGACAGGCAGGTGCCACAGCAAATAGGCAAAGGATGAAACAGACATCCAACTTGATAAAACCCAAGACCCAGGTTGGAAGTAGTCAAGCAAGCATAGCCCTCAATTGCCGACGAGTTTGCGGAATGAGGGCCGTGCTGCAGTCTTTATATTTTTCATGGGATTAAATGTGCACAAGGTTTAACAGCCTTCCTACTTACTTGAATCTATTTTATACTGAAAAATAATGAGTGCACACACCATTACTCACATTGACATGCTGTTATCTTTTCACAGTCATCTTTTCCATGCAGTGAATTATCAATTTCAACTTTGAACTGTTCCTTAAAAATGTGTAATGCTATCATTAAATCACTCAGTAATCATCGATAAAACCTAATTACTCATTTTCAATGATGTAAAATGGTGATAGTTGGCACTGATGCGTGTACACTGTCCGAACAATATTTATTGAATATGTTGCAAAGTACCATGAAAAATTACTGGACTGCTGCCAGGCTAGGTTGGAAATCCTGCATACCACTACTGAGCAAGGTCCCTACTCCTCCAACGTTCTAGAAAACTATTGATAAATCTCGTATTTTCAAATTGAATGGTCTATCAGAAGAGTACAGCCATTTAAGGCAAGTTTTTTTTGTATTGCTTAATAACACTGTGTGTCGTCACCTTACAGCCTAGTGACCCAATGTTGTACATGTTTTACTCGTTTACTTATCCAAAGTAGATAACTCAATTTCTCTTATAGTCTATAGGCTGGCTTATGGTATTAAAGGTCTAAAAATGAAATTACAGAATAATTATATGTTCATGTGCTGAGTTTATGCAATTCTTGTTCTAACAAGCAGTCAATTCAGAAAAACTGCCTAAACTCAAAAAAATATCAATTCATTTCTCTTGACCAATCATAATGTTGAACTAGGTAAACTATAGCAGAATTTCCATAATTAGGTCGCTTGGCTGTGAGGTTACGACAGCACCTGGTGGCCTAATGGTTACAGCACTTGACTGTGTATCCACTGGCTTTTCAGGACGCGGGTTCGGTGTTGCATTTTGCCAACAAATGTGCCAGCAGACACAAAAATCCATAAAATTTCAAAGTTAATTTTTTTTCAAAATTTTTGTGCCAAAATTTTCTGCTGGCCTGTAGGATAAATTCTGCAACATCAACGACTTGCCACCCGGCGAAAAAATTTGAGAGCCAAGCTGTGGGTTCGAATCCCGCTCCGGTGCTTAACTCAAGACAGAAGTGAAACTCAAGTGAAATCAAAAGCCTAACACGAAACGAAAGTCTAAAATGAAAAACTGACATTGAAAAAGAAAAACCAGAACACACGCATACGTGCAGCTTCTTTCACTAATCTAGTCAGAGTAGAGCTACCCAGCAATCCGGGGTATTAAAGCACACCACACAGTGTTAAGACTTTATGCCTATATAATGTTTTGCATAATCCAGGCATCAGTGTTATCTATTGCCACGTTACATAGCCAAGCTTGACATAACAAAGTGCTACAAACTGCTATGTTTTTGCTTTGATCACCAACGCTGAACATTATTGTAGCTTTTTGTAGTGAACTGTGGCACTGCTTATGCTAGGTAGGCATGCTATGGTGGTTCATAAATGATTGGTGCTTTGATCTTTGCTGTTCCCAAGAGGTCTTAGCCAATTAACGTTTAATTAGGGTCATATGACCATGAATGACCACGAATGACCACGATATTGATATTGTCATTATACCCCATTCCCATCTTGCCGATCTGCGTGATGAACTACAGTAACAAGGAACTACAAATTGGTCGATAAGTTTGTCAGACATTGTAAAAGTTTCTTGCTAATCATCACCACATTTCGCCATAGTTCGTCATAGTATGTGGAAGACTACCACAGATTTTGGACATGTTCAAAAGTCATCTCAGCCTTCCACGAACTCTTCAGATATTCCCTGAAACTGGCTGTCGGGGGTTCCAATTGAACTAACAGCCAGTGCAATGACCTGATGCATCTTAACATTACCTAATTCCTGGTAATGTGCTACCAATTTTGTGGTAAGATTCAATTTCCGGTCCGCCTATCCCCTACTTTGGTAATAATGAAGTCTCAGGTGCATCTCCATCAACTTGGCTATGTATGAAGATTTATACAGTTTTTTTTATTAGGTTTGGTTCAGTAAGATAAGTTTTGTCCAAGCCTCCTGCTCTTGGGAAATTAGAGTGTTATTACCATATTATCACTGTGATTACACCAATCTCTTGGGCTTTAAGATACAACATTGTGATAAAGTGTGATATCTTAAGCCCAGTTCACACTGCCACGAGAATGGCAAATTTCCACTGACATAAAAAAGGCCTATAGGTGCTCACTCATACTTCAATCACGTATAAATTATTTTGCCAAGCATCGGTGAGGCATCTATGAGGCACTCGTAGAGCGCTCGTGTGAGTGGTTCAAGAGTGATTGAGGAGGGCAAGGATTGGGTACGGTGCCATGGCGGACGGTCCATGGATGTCCGCCGAGCATCTTCCAAGTGTTCCGCAAGCTGTACAAGTGTTAACAAGAGTAGGTGGCGAGTATACACGGATGGATAGCCTCCCCTGCATACCCGCGAGTTAGCACGAGTGACCGCGAATGGCCACGGACCTACGTAGAACGCTCGCCGACTGACTCCCGAGCGAGTACCGAGTACTTCCTGATTAATTCCCACAATAATGTAAACAATTTACTTGTAGAACGTCAAACAAACTTTTAAACATGTTAACAATGTTTGCCCTCTCCAGTGATGGTCTGCGATGATTTGGAAGGACTATGAGCATGTTACAGATTAGCAGGAGTATCCGTAAACGCTTGGCGATTTACGTATGAAAAAGTATAAGCAAGGGTAAATTGTTTTGGTAATCTGCGCTCAATCGCCATGCCCAATCAGTGAAAGTGAGAATGCCCCTTTTGTCATATAGTGACGTTTATGTGCCAGGTTATTTTATGATCAATTGTTTTAAACAGTTGTTTTCAAGATTCTTCTGAAATATTGTTTATTCTAAATTCATTTAAACTTGTGAGTGAGTTCAGTATGTTCTGTTGATTTTGTTAAGTCTCTAACAAAATCCAGAGATGTTTGGCTTCTAAATTTAGGAATGATTCCTACACTGCTCCCTAGGTGGAGAAATCCAGTATTTGGTAGAAGTTTTGATAAGTTCTAAAAGTTATCACTAGGATCGCTTCCTCAGGGCCCACAAGGGTACTAGGGTAAAAAGGGGCTGCAGCCAGCTCTAGAGAGAGATTAACATTTTTACACACAGTAGACTGAGATACACAGAGAGAAGCCAGAGAAAGCTATCTCTGATCCTAGACTCAAAATTCACTGTAGGAATCAGCCAGAACTTCTGATCACTGACTGAATTGTCGTGATGGATTCACTGATATCAAGTCGGATTTAATGACTATCTGAACTGCCAAAATGAACTCACACTCATGAGATAAGATAATCTGTATGGACTAATATGTCTTGAAGAACTCAAGCAGTATCAATACCTATTTTGACATGGATTTTTAACAAATACATTTTGGAATCTTATCTTTGGACTCTGTCTACTTCATTCCTTGTTTACCTGAGATCTAATGAGCATGGTATTGTTCAGCCGTCTCTTAGGTATTACATCCTGAGAGGGGGTCTGTTCGGTTCTGGACAATAAGCCTCTCGCCAAGCAAGTGAAGCTCAGTTTTTCCCCAAATGACTAAGAAGAAACCGTACTCTACCACATGGTGGCATTCATCCGGGTAACGAGCCATGTTCCATCTCAGGGAATTTGGAAGTATTTTTGGACTCCACTGTTAATTGTGCCTTTTGATGATGACTTTCTCGTGCTTTGAAGCGATACTGCAGCATTTATTGAAGTGATGACAAGAACTTTGCAGAAAAAATTAGAATTTCGAAATGGTAACCGACCTTGGGTGACAACTCTCATAACAGGCCCGAAATTACCATAGGAAAAAACAAGATCGTCATGCAGTATTGAAAATCCATTCAGTGACCAGTGGACCAATTATTTTCTTCAAGTTTTATCACCGCTTCGTCTTTTGTTGATAACTTTTAATCCGAAAGTAATGAACAATATACGGTTGATAAAATCATTACTTTCGAACTAATAACCTATGCAATGGCTGGAGACAATATCTTTCCGGAGGATTCGTCACATCTCGTTCGTCAATTCGTGACCAACATATTGACCAATGACCAATCTGGTCCGTCAGAACAATTGCTTTACTGGCCACAAACGTTTGAACCTAAAATGCCAGAAGCATTTCAGAAACAGAAAAAGACAATCATTTTTCAAGACTCTTCCTGTGCCTGCGTTTGGACGAACAATGTTTGCATGCTTTGTGCATTAGACTGATCATCATCGCTAACATGTCAGACACCATTAAGTTGTGAAACATCATCCATGAAAAGACCTTCTAAAATACGTAAGTAGCGATTTACTGTTACCAATGGAGTCTAATAACCTTATAAATGTCTTTACTAAGGTATCAAAATTGGTTGGATAAATTACGAAGTGAGATTAAGGAAGCAGAGGTTTATGGTATATTGCCAGATCGTACCAAAAGATTAATTAGTAGGTCTGAATCTTCATTATTTGAGTCATGGGTTTTATTACAAGATTCTGAAAATAAGAAATGGCAAGATAATAAGTCTCTTCTCGTTGAATTAGGTTTTCTTCAGTCTAAGGATTGTTTAACTGAGGTGATACGATGTGAAGAAAATTTACATAATTTGTTGACCCATTCTTATAGAGAGGATATAAAAAAGGGTATTTATGAAGCTGATACATCATTTTCGGGAGTTTGGTCTGATCGTTTGTATTCTGCTCCTGGAGTTGGTGCCACTATGAGTTCTAAAGAAACTGATAATACTGAAAGTACTGAGAAAGATAAAGATAATTCGGGGCCTGCTGATAAGGACCGAGAAAGTGATTCCGATATAGATCTCACAGGACGAACGTCTCCTGATTTAGGAGATCCAAATATAGATCAAGAATTGAGAGTTTCAGGAGCTTCTACTGGTTTAGGTGATTCACAATATACTAGTACGACAAGTCGTTCAGATAACAGGTCCGAGCGTTACGGAGTAAGTTCTTCAATTGGTCGTGGTATTCACTCAATAAGTCGAGGAAGTCCCTTTCTTAGTCGTGGTGTTGGTAGTCGAGTTCATTTTTCGGTGCCAGACGAACCTAGATTTAGCACGATGGAAGGCTATAGGGAACGAGATCGTAGGGCTCAGTCTTTAAAGTTTTCAGAGATGATGCCAAAGACTTTTTCAGGAGAGGACAAGCTACAAGATCCCACTTCGTGGTTTATTAAGTTTAAAGATTATATCGCTTTGCATCAGTTGACAGAAAAGGAAGTATGGGAAAGATTATGTTTGTGTACAGAAGGAGTTGCTAGATCGTGGGTGGCGAATTTAAAAGCCATGTCAGTCGAAGAGTTGGAAAAATCCTTTTTGCAAAGATTTGGGTTGCTACATTCGAGAGAAGCTGTTTTTGCATCTTTGTCGCAGAAGAAGTTAGTACCAGGTGTGTCGGTCTCCAAGTACTTAGCAGACATACAAGATCTTGTGTGTAGACTGGGATTAGCGCCCGAAGTCGTGCGTGATTATTTCGTCCAAGGATTGCCTAGTTCAATTAAAGCAAGTATACAAATTGTTCGTGGTGTTAGTTTGGATGAATTAATTCCCATTGTGGAAGGGCTCTTGGAATGTCAACAATTTGCACCTGAGACGCAGACGTCGGATACTGGAGGCACATCTAATCGTAATTTCACTCTTAGTATGTCAGCTTTGGTTGATTCGGTTAGTCGTATTGAACGCGAAATGCAAAAGAGGCCTGTTCAAGCAGTTGAGAAGGAAGTAGTTTCAAATCATGATGATAAACGTGATACTCGGAGAATTGCTAATGCAAGTCCTTCTAGGGATGCCCGAGGTGTTGCTGAGGTTAATCCTTCTGGAAATTCATTTCGAGGCCGAGGTCGTCAACCTGGATATTATGGCAGAGGTGCTAGGGGTAATTATGTAAGCGGATTTAGTGGCAATTGCTTTTATTGCGGTAATGTTGGTCATTTCATGCGGAACTGTCCATTATACCAGAGTGATGGATTTGTTCCAAATGTGCCAAGCGTCACTCATGACTATCCGGTAAATGAGTGCAATTATGCTCCCAGTAATTATCCTACAGGTAGGTCATATGATTATCAGACGGGCTATGACCCTAATTCTCAATATCAATATCCTGCTGGCGGATATAATACTTCAAGAGGGAGAGGTTATTATGGCGAGTATGCCCCGTATTTTCCGCAAAATGTGAGAGGAAGAAGCTCTTATGGTCCTAATTATAGAGGTCGAAACCAGCCGTCCTTCAGAGGTCGTGATTCTAATATACAGGGAGGTTCGTCTCGGCAGAATGCTGCTGGAATCTCGACTAATCGAGCCTGACAAATGGCGTCCGCTGAGGGTGTTGCACCAGCCGTAAAAGCTCCCTATGTTTCTCTGATGCAAGAGAGGAATGAACAAAAGGCTGGATCTCTGTCTTCTGACAATGTATTGTCTGATTCTGAGAGTAGTAATGTAGTTGTGGCTTGTGTTAGTGGTGTTAATGTTGCTAAGGATTGTCAGGGTGCATTGGATTCAGTTATGGCGTTTACAGTTAAATTAGGTGAACAGAATTTAATTGCTTCTAGGTTGCCTGATGGCACTCGATTTATGTCTTTGTTTGATAGTGGTAGTTCTAAAACGCTTGTCTCAGTATTTTTAGTAAAGAAGAGTCCATTTTTGCAGTCTTTGCCTGTTGTGAAGATTGATAAGGTTATTGAAATGGTAGTCGGAAATGGTAAATCTGTTTTTGTGAATTCGTTTCTTGAATTTGTTGTGACATTTGGACAGGCAAAGGTTCCTTTGAGGGCGTATATATTGCCTACCCCGGGACCTATAGATCTTGTTCTTGGCATGGATGTACAGGCTGAATATAAAGCTGTGTTTGATGCTGCGAAATGTACCTTGCAATTGACACTTAAGGATGTACTCGTAGTTGTGGAACATGCAGTAATCTGCCCTCCCGAGAAGACGACTAGCGTCCCAGTTAAAATCAATGAATATACGACTTGCTTCTATGGTTCGTTTGAAGTTAAGTTCGGTAGTTTCTTTGCGGAATATGCTTGCCCCAGAGCTATATTGGAATTTGAAGCGGGAAAATCTACTATTAAAATCGTGAATGAGTCTGAACATTCGGTCGAATTTCCTGACGCGTATGTTGTCGGTGAAATTGTGATGGATTACTCTGAATATCCTATGTGTAATCTTGAAGTTGATAAACCGGAAAAGGCGTTGTCAATTATTCAGAGACAGTCACAAAGTAGTGTAGAGACTAACTTAGTCATTGTGGATAAAGGGATTGATGTTTTTAGGGAACAGGAACTGGCTATTAATCTTAATGAATTAGAACCAGAGGAAAGAAGAATTAAACGCCTTGCTATGTATCCATGGCTTACGGCAGAAGATAGTCGACTGACTTTGACTGATAAAGAAGTCATTTTGAGTCTTGTTAATTTAACCAACACGAAATTTGATAAAGAGTTGCAGAGTGAACTTATTGATATTCTGAGCCGAAATGCTCGTGCTTTTAGCCTATATGATGAAATTGGCTTAGTTAAGAGATATGAAGTAGACTTGACGACTGATGTTATCGGAGATCTATCTTTTGTTAGTAAACCTTATATTGTTAATAGTGCTGATATTCAGTTTGTTAAGGAAGAACTAGATAAATTGCTTTCTTTAGGTATCTTTGAGAAAGGTTTAGCTACTTGTAGTAGTTCGTTATTCTTAGTCCGGCGAACTCCGACTTCACGTCCGCGTATAGTTTGTGATTTAAGAAAATTAAATAATGCTTTAAAATTAGTAAATCGACCTGGTACGACGATTAAGTCGTTTTGTCAAGCGTTTGGTAGAGGGAGATATCTGTATGTGACTTGTGTTGATATAAAGTCTGCCTATCATTCGATTAGAGTTACCGAAGAATCTCGGAGATTATTAGGTGTTGTTAGTTATCCTAATTGCTCGTCTCTAAGGTATGCTTCCCTCCCCATGGGAATGCTCAGCTCTTGCAGTTATTTTCAGCAGTCTTTAAGTTACGTCCTTGACGAGCTCCCGGACGAGTTCAGGTCAAATGTCATTTTTTACTTCGACGACGTATTGTTATTTTCTGAAAGACCGGGCGATCATCTTCGACTCCTTGACGCTGTTTTCTCACTCTTCCAACTGCATGGTTTAGTCCTGTCTCTTGAAAAGTGTCAGTTTGCTTTGAAGGATACAATCGCGTTTTTGGGGTTTGAAATTGACGTTTCGGGTCCTCGAGCTCCGGTATTAGCAGTAAAGAAAAGCCGTGTTGAAGCTTTGCTATCCCTGCAGAGGCCTGAGACCAAGAAGCAAATAAAATTGTTTTTAGGGTCCTGTCAATTTATTGCAATGTTTTTGAAAAATTATCAATTGGTCGTTCAGCCTTTAACAGCTTTGTTGCGTAAAAATGTTGAATTTGTATGGTCAGAGGAGCAAGAACAAGCTTGGGATGCAATCCGAGCATTGCTGTCAACGCCGCCTATAATAGGATTTCCTGCAGAGGAAGGTACTTTCATTCTAGCTAGTGATGCCAGTAGAGTAGCTTGTGGAGGAGCTCTTTTTCAATTACAAAAGAATGAGAAAGGAGAAACGGAAAGAGTTTTGTTAGGATATTCTAGTCGAGTTTTTAGTCGAATTTCAGCTACATCATTAAGTATCACTGAATTGGAACTGCAGGCTTTATATGTTGCTTGTTTGCAATTTAAGCATTTGTTGGGACAGCAACATTTTTACGTCGTGACTGATCACTTGCCTTTGCAGCAGATTTATAATTCCTCTGCGGAATTTGCTACTCAGAGAATAGCTAAAATGTATTGGAGGTTGCAACAGTTTGTTTTTACAATAGTCTACCGTAAGCCAGACACTGATGAAATTTTATTAGTTGATTTATTGAGTCGACATCCTAATAAATTGTGGCAAGTCCCAGATCCTTTGGTTATTCCTTTGGGAGTCGATGAGAAAGACATTTCTGAAAATGATATTTTATGTAAAGAATTGTGCTCTGTTATCACTGAGATGAATATTGCTCCAATTATCGAAGGGGATGATGCGCAAGAGTGCGAGGACAGTGCTTTTGGAAATGACTGTAATCTTTCTTTCAGTGACTCTCAGGGTCATTTCTTATTTCCAGTCGTGACTAGATCAATGGCTAAAACAATAAGTAAAGAGACAGCTGCAGATGGTGGTTCAGTTGACTCTAAATCCTCGGATGTGCTTACATATGATGAAATTCAAACGGCAAAGTCTTTGCTCAGACAGGAAAGTAATGCAAAAAGCAATGATAATAAAATAGCAAAAAGGGTGCGTTTTAATATTCCAAATGACCAGGATGCATCCTCAGATAAGGTCCTGGGTTCCAAACTAGTTCCTACTAGCAATGATGTTTGTTTATCTGATGGATTAGGTGAACCGAAGGTTGGCATAATGGTTAAGGAGTCTGGTCCTCTTGTACAATTACCTAAATTGAGTCCCAGAGACTTGCTGGTTTCTGAGGCCAACGAAACTAAGATTTTGTCCAGAATGCCTCACCAAGGTGAGCTGGATAAAGTCATACGAAAATATATTGAGGAAGTGCTTGTGAATGTTAAAGTTCCTAATACCCCAGCTGAGATTAAGCTTGCTCAACAGGAAGATTCTTTTCTGGGTCCTTTAGTAATCTATTTGCAGAATGGCAAGTTAAGTGGGACTAAAAATCAAAAGAAGACTACTCTATCTTTAGCTGACAATTTTGCTTTGATTGATGATATGCTTTTTCGAGTGTCCTATAATAGAAGACTTGATGATGTTATAGTGCAACTTGCATTGGCTGAGAAACATGTGTTTGATTTATTGGAATTTTATCATTGTGGTTTGGGTGTTCATGTTCGCATTAATAAATTGTATGATTCAGTCCGACGTCATTTCTATGTAAGAAATTTGTATAAATATGTATTGGATTATGTTAGAAGTTGCTTAGTGTGCCAGAGGGCTATTGGGCCTAAGGAAAATGAGCAAAATAGAGAATTTGTTCCTAGAATTATTGTGGATGCTAGGCCCTTTTCAGTGGTTCATTTTGACCTTAAGGCTTTTCCTGGTCAACATGCACAATATGAATATTGTATGGTTATGCAGTGTGAGCTTACTAGATTTGTGGTCGTATCTCCTGTAAAAAAATCGTCAAGCGACTACATTGGCTAATTGTTTTATTGAAGAGTTGTGCTTGAAGTATTTTATTCCTGATAAGATTGTGTGCGATCTGGAGCCAGCATTTGCAAGTGAATTAATGAATAAAGTGTTTGAGGTTCTTGGTGTTAAACCTCATTTTGTTAAGCCAGGAGGACATGGTTCTTTAATTGCTGAAAGAGCCATTCAGTCTGTCACTAACCTATTAATTAGTTTTATGGAATACAGGTATCCGCATTGGCCCTTGTTAATTAAAATGGCAGCTAAAGTATTCAATGACTTGCCTGGTTCTCAAATGCAATATTCTCCGAATTTCCTTTGTTTTCTGAGAGAAGAAAAACTTCTTGGAAATTTGAAGGTAGAGGCATTATCTTTGCTAGCCAGAGACTATGGTCAATATGTGTCTTTATTGAAAGAACGTATGGATTTCGTTAGACGAAATGCAATTCGCATGCACAATGAGATTAAAATAAAGCAGAGTCAAGCGCAATTATTTGGTGCTAAGAAGATTGAAAAATATAATGATGGACAATTGGTTTTATTGAACAGTCCTATTCATAGTGGACTGCATGCTAGTCGAAAGATACAAATGAAATATATTGGTCCTTTATATATAAGTCATCAGGCTGATTGCAATTCTTATGTGTTGTCGACCATAGATGGATATAAATTGCCTAAGTATTTTCATGTTAATAGGCTTAAGAAGTGTTGTATCAAAGGAATCAATGGAGTTATTCTTAATAATATTGAGGAAGTTCGAACTCAGGTTAAAATGAAGAAATTGAGCGTTGCCCAATTTGAGAAGGCACAAGTTAGGGAAAGTGAAGGTCAAATAGAATTGCAGCTGTCATATGTGGAGAATACTCCATGCATGCTATGTGAGAAAACTACTGAGTATAAAGAATTTGATGAGAATGTTTTGAATTATGTGCCTACTGATATATATAGTAATTATAGGGATGCTGAGAGAGGATTTATTTCTATTTATGAATCAGATGATGAGTCTGAAGGTCATATTATGAAAGGTCGATGGCGTGAAGGTCATCTTGAAGTTTATGTTGAGTTTGAAGGTCCATTGAAGGCTTTGAGTATGTGGCATCTTATGATGTCTAGTCCGTTCATGCTGGATGCGGTTGCTCCAGATGATACTAGATTTAAATTAACAGGCAGAATTTTAAGTTAAAAGGGGAGTTAAAATGGAAAAAAAAAAAAAAATAATTATATGGCATAATTGGCAGGATAGATGATGATTGTGTTCCTTGAGGTACTGGTGTCTCTGAACATTTGTAAATGAAACCTTGGTAGGTGCCTCTATTGTAATATTTTAAAATAATGGAGTGTCTGTCCATTTTCTGTGTTTTATCTGTGTGTTTCAAAGATTTGGTATAGTGATATCCATTCGTTATTATGAGTTCAGTGCACACTAGGAGGGAATTAAGCATGATTTGCGTTGTTTATTGCACATGACATTTTGTGTGTGGTTGGTTTTGTTATTACTTAAAATATCTTTATGCTTGCTTGCTTTGTCTATGCATTTTGTATATATATATTACTATTATTATAGCCTAAAAATGATAATTGAAGACTTTTTATAGAAACTGGTCAGATGTAACAATTATATTAAATGAAAAATTATTTTTGTGAATCGCCTGAAAGGTCTGCGTTTCGTATTTTGGGCTTTGCTCACTGTGAAATTGGAAGGGTTTCACTTTCCTGGTTTGAAGGGCATATTTGGAAGTGTTTAGGTTGAAGGCCATGTGTTTTTCTCTGGGTGAATAAGGGTTTCGTTTTTATATTAAAATGGTAAGGAATAAAGTTGCAATTTGCAGCTCTGTGCACTTGAAGGTGGAATGTGTTTAGATTTGCCTGAATTGTCCATTGATTCCTTCAGGATTGATATACATTCCCATGACTATTAAGTAAACCCATAAGATGTCTGTTTCCTGCAGATGATAAATAGTTTATCCCACAGAAGTTCCCTTAGATTCTCTTGTGTAAATAACCACTTAAAATCGATTAAACTGTTTACCATAAAAATCTCTTGGGTTTGAATCTGATCTTCTACTTGTGAAGTGTTTATGTCTTCTGAGGTCTGCGTGCCTATCTCTTCCTAAGTCTGTTTAGATTAAAATTCAGTGCGTGTCATTTTCTGATGCGGAATTTGAGGCTTGGTCTTGATTGCTGATTGCTTAACTGACACATCTGTTTTGCAGTTAGGGACATTTGTTGATTTGGTATGTAATTATTTTAAGTCCGTTATTGCGTAAGGCAGACAATTCTTAAGTGTTATCTGATGTGTCTGAAGTTCCTGTAATGAAGTCTTTCGACATTATGTCGCAAAAGTTATTTTGCAATTAATACATACAAGTTAGTTTGAGTACGTTTGCACCTTTATTATTTATTAGCTAAAACCAGAAATAAATTGGCCCGGATAGATAACTAACGATACAGAGACCTATGAAATGCAAAAAAAACATATGTATACCGCTTGTGTTTGTAGATAGCCTGAGGCAATTAGTGTCATTGCATAATATTCATAATTAATAATTAGAAGAAAATATTTAAAAGATAACTAATGAGAGTTCAGTGAATTTGACTGTAAGTATGAAAGAGTAGATATCAGCTGTCTGTCTGAACTTGACCAGATGGTCTCCGCCCCCTTTGACTATCAATGAGGAGGCGTGTCCAAGACAGTGTCCACTTGATTTATAGCCATCCGCCACCCTGGTGACACTTCACACTGTCTTCTTGACCAGTACAATTGTATACGTTATTTTTGGAAATTCGGAAGTTAATTATTATCAGAAAAATGAGTGCTGCTCCCTCTGACGTCCGCGCCACTCCGTCTTTGAGTTTAGGCCGAGGGCAGAGATTAATGTCAATGCTGTTGAAATCGCAAAAACCATTCGGTCTCGCTAAAGGTCGGACTGACCTCTCTCTTCAGTCGGAAGTGGATCAGCCCCCTCAAAGACCTTGTTTTGTCGTTCGGTTTGATGGTCTTGGGACTTTTCAGGATTTGAATGACGAAGGATCTCTCGTGGATGCTACACGAGCAGTTCTACATACTAATTGGATTCCGAAAATGAAATTGAACGAGCGGTTCACCAAGGTCGACAAGTTTATCGTCAGGGTTTATGGAGAGTCTCTGTGTGAGAGGAGTGTGCCTATGTCGAAGGCCACTCAAGCGTGTCCAAGAGACATTGAGTCTTCATTGACGAGGCCCATTCGTCGCAAGGTGATTCTGCCTAGCACTAAAGATCTCCGGGCCATCGCTGAGATGAAAATTGAAGGAGAGCTCAGTTCCTGAGATTTTCGTCAAATGAACAATTCAGGACATTCATTTTGAATTTTGAACTTTAATCTGTTTAAATTTGACAATATTAACGCGAAAAGACATCTGTATGTTATACTTCAGTTTATTAAAATGATTTCATGATTTCCTTTATCCAAAGTACCTTTGGAGTTATTTAAACATTCCTGTGGGGTTTCAAGTCATGTTTAGGTATTGCTAGATCTAGCTCAGTCTTGGCGCTTATCTGCGCATGCTCTTTGCTTGCTTAATTTTTTTTATTGCTTGAGCGCTGTCTTAACTACGTCGAATTGTGGGCTATGTCTATTTCATCTCTTGCCATAGTGCTCGAGTTGCCTTTCATGGAAGATTACCGATTGTTGATTGTTCGGATTGATTATCCAGTTAGAATGTGAGGACGCTCATCTCTGGTGGATATTTCTTCTGAATACTGATTTCACTTGAATTAGTTTGGTACGTATATTAGTTTGTTGTGCACTGTTCTATCTAAAGTACTAGCAGTAATTGTACGATGCTCCACGTTTACTGATTTCCGAAGCTAGCCTGGAATCACTAAAGCGATTTAAGTTAATATGATGGAGGTTACTTATAATAGGGTGTAATTTGCGAATTTGAATGAGGATGACTTTAAATGTAGAGTATTGAGAATTGTATGTTGTCGATAGTTACAACATATCATGTAAAAAGTTGCAATTACTTTAAGTAATTTAGTGTTAATTATGGAAAAGACAGACTCGTTCATATATTTTGTGATTAAAGGAATTTGAGAAACGAGAATCTGCACTAATGAAGAATGATGAAGGTCAAGTACAGAGAGGACTTGAATTCACATTGAATTAAAGGTAAGGAGTTCAAATATCCGCTAGGGAGGATTTGAATCCGACTAGTAAGGTCAAGTACAGAGAGGACTTGAATTACTATAGAATAGATGAAAAGTAAGGTCAAGTACAGAGAGGACTTGAATTACTTTAGGCGTAAGGTCAAGTACAGAGAGGACTTGAATTACGGTAAATAAGACTTAAGAAAGTAGATTAAAAGAATGGGAAAAATGAAGGGGAAGGTGTATCTTTATGAAGTCATTAGTAGTTCAAAAATGAATATTGTACCAGTGCCAGGAACTTGAATTAATCTATCTTGACATCATCGTTTGCTTTCTGTTCTAATTAGTTCTTACTATGTCCATTGTAATTTCAGTGGAATTTGCCTGCCATTTTTGGGGAGTGTCAGACATCCATCTTGATTTTAAGATCGAGTTCACATCCTATTGTTTATTCATCATATGAAACAATCGATTTCCTGAGCATAAGAATCAGCCAAATTGTTCGGAAATCCTCCAGACATCTGTATCCTCCACAGCTTTCTCAATCTTCAAAAAGGAGCTATGTTCTTCCTTTTGTCCATCATAAGGAATGAACCCGGTTTATAAATGGTTTTTGCCTGATTACTGGATTATTCTTGGTTCTTTGATTGCTGCGATCCTGATTATTGTATTGATTGTATGTTGTTGTAAACGTCGATGATTCATTTATTGCCCTATTATATATTTAATTGATTAGTATAATTCTTGCCAAAGATCTGCGTTGGGAATATGTGTTATGAGTGTCATTTAATATATCTATCTTGTGTTTGTGCATACATATCTATATATACGTGCATATTACTCTTAAGCAAAGTTTGGGAGGAGCTTTAGAATATTATTCTGAGAAACTATGTTCCAGTGTCACCTATATGAACGCTGAAGATAGTGAAGAATCGGAAGATTCAGTAACTAATAGACTAGAACGTTGTATTGATATTTGCTTTACGACTGGTATAATGTCGCTCATGACATTAGTTGGATTTTGTCTTTTTCATGTAGTAATTGGAGTTACTCATAGTCCTCCAAGATATGTAATTCCTGGTCAGAATGACACATGGGCTTCCTGCAGTGAAGGCACCATGAGAAGTATTGCTAGGCCTTTGCCTAATACTTTTAATAATTCTTGGGAACTTCATCCTAGAAATGCTTTACCAGCACTGAATTGCTTTGTAGATGGACCATCCGTTATTAAGACAATATTTGTTGAAGGGATGTATGGGCATGCTTCTGCTTTTCGTCCATACAGTTCTTTGCCTAATTTGGAAAGATTAATCATTCGAAATTGGAAAAACATTATTTCTTTTAGATCTTTATTAGAAATGTATCCGCATTTGAAATCGTTACAACTTAGAGACACGGCAATGTATGATTTTCGACGTATCCATACGAAATCTTCATTGAGTGAATTGACGGGATTATTAGCTGACATTAATACTCCTGTTCTTACGTCCATTAATTTACCTTATTTGACTAATTTATCGGTTACTATTAAGGGTTCTGTTAGTCGTAATTTGTTGACAGGTCTGGATTTAGTCAAACTTAATTATGTGGATCCTGATATTCCATATTTCTCCTGGGACGCTCTGAACTCTAATGTCTCTACTATGCGTGAATTGTCCTTACATGTCCCTAATTCTCGAGTTATTCCTAATGCTGGATGTCCCTATCCATATTTAACGAAATTAGCAATGACTTCGAAATATGCAGAGTTCAACATGGCGATTATTGCTCATACAGATCGGCTGGCTTTTGAGGATTTGCGTGAATTGTGGCTAAGATATTTCCGCTTGGCTCAATACATACCTATGTTTAAATTAACATCTTTAGAAAAATTAGTCTTGGAAGCTCCGTCTGGTTCATTGTCTAGTATTAAATTTGTTCCTAAGACTTTGAAAGAATTTTATGTAACGAAAGGTAATTATCCTTTATTATTGCCAGATTCTTTTGGTACTACCATGATGGTTGAAAAATTAACGCTTAGATCTTGTCGTATTAAAGTTATTTCTGCTAATGCTTTCAGAAAATTTCCTAATTTGCGTGTACTCGATCTTGTGCAAAATGAATTATCTTCATTCATAGTATCTCCTAATACGATGCGCAATCTTGAAGAATTGAATTTAGCGGGAAATCAACTAGTCGTTTTTCCTATGGAAACTCTATCATTTCCTAAATTAGTTACACTTAATGTGATTTGGAATCAGATTGAAACGGTGGATACTACTAAAATTACTAATGAGAGGAGTGTAAGTCCTACTCTTAAACTTGTGGCTGCATTTACTAACCCAGCTATTTGTGACTGTAATTGGGTAATACTCGATACTATATTGCCTGAAAATGCTACGTTGTCTGGAAGATGTGATAATCATACTTTAAGGTTTTCTGATTTGAATGTCACATTGTGTGGTCCTGAACAAGTTTCTCGTCTCAGTAGATCTCTAACTTCGGACCAATTACCAGATGTAATAAAAGAACCTGAATTATTCGATGTTTCAGATGTTAAGCTTGATTTATCTGAGCAGCGCAAGCAGTTACTGTCTTTGGCTGCTTCCTCCATCAATGATGCTAAAGAGAATTTTGTCAGACCAGAATTAGGAGTTGGTTTTGATAGGTTTCAATATTTATATCCCGGAGTTGAGAATTATTTCATTCATATGCATGTTAGTTGGCCTGAAATTAATTTGCCTGACGCGAATTTTATGGATGACGCATTAGGTCAAATTTGTACTTCTCAGGACAGTTTGATTAAGGCTATTTGTTCAGATTTTCAGCCTTTGATTGCTTATGCTAAGGCTCATTCGTTGAAGTTGAGAGCTAAAGTTCAGTCACAAATTTCGGAAGTTACTAACGCTTTTCGTAAGTCGTTTTTACCTCCTCGAGAAGAGAGTAGACAGAAAAGAGAATATACAAGATCGACAACTCCGTCTCCCCAGACTACGACTAATGATATTACATCTTTGCTTAATGATTCGTCTTGGGATTCTCATCATAAGAAAGCTTTTTGGCTTGGTATCTTTATTCCTCCTGCTGGTGTTGCTGTTCATGCTACCTTGACTAGGAAACGATCTAGAGCTTTTAAGTATGCGTTACAGATATTGTCTGGAAGACAAAATATTATGAAAGAAAGTCATTTGGATCTTCGTAATGATCTTACTAAGGCTTTTAATTTATTGGCCAATCAGTTTGATAACACGACTTCGAATATTCGCACCTTATTTCAATTACTGAATGATACAAATCGAGAAATGTCAGTTATCTTTGGAGATATACAGAAAAGTTTTAACATGTTACAACAGAAAATTCAAGCAGTTCGAGTGTTGAGTGTCCTTACTTCTAGATATTTGCAATTGTGGAATTCTCATGCAGGTCAGTATGATAAATTAATAGGTGAGTTAGATCAATTGTTACAGTCTATTCATGAGCTACAGCATGGACGAATTTCTCCTAAATTGGTTCCTCCATCTAGTATGCTGAAAGCCATAGCTTCATGTGAAAAGTCTTTGTCTAGTTGGCATCGTGACTATAAATTGATTTTTACTTCTCTTGCTGAATATTATAGTTCATCTCAAGTGGTGTTTGTTCCTATGGAAAGAGGTTTGTTACTTCAGTTAATTTGGCCTATCACTCCACGTAATAGTCCTAAATATAGTTTGTTTCATGTACAGTCGGTTCATGTTCCTGTCAATACTAATCCCACTTTTGTTTCTCTTGATTCTAATCATGATTATACTAAAGTTACTCTTCCTCATCCATATTTGAGCGTAGCGAAAAATGAGCATTTTATTGAAATGAATACTGAAATGTTGGAAAAATGTGCATTGATCGGTGATACCTATTATTGCTATGAATCTTTTCTGGAATTGGATAAGATCGAATTAACGTGTTTAACAGCCTTATATTTGAATGCCTCAGCTAGTATAATTGCTGATAAGTGTGATATCACCTATTTCTTTGAACCTTTCAAGCCCGAGCCATCTATTCTTGATTTGGATTCACAATTGCTTGTCAGTGGACTTAATCAACCTTGGAGATATCAATGTCAGGAAGATAGAATTCCTAAAGATTTGACCGGTTCACCATACGCACTCATTGAGCGTTCTGCTCTGTGCCAATGTAGCATAACTTCAACAAATGGACACATAGCTCGTCGAATAACTAATTGTGCTTTGAATCCACAACCTACGTTGCAGTTGACTTATGTTGCTAATTCGCTGATTTCTACAACCTTTCCTAATATTACGATGACTCCTATTGACCCTAATGAGGTCTTAGCTACTGATAAACCTATCGAATTACCCAAATTAAAGGTTTTACAGAAACTTAGGGAAGTTCGTTTAAAGAACACCACTACTGGGTCTATTCAACTACGTCGTTTGGCTCAATTAATTGATGATAAAGGAAAGAAATTTGAAGATGAATGGGACAGGATTGCCGCTGATATTGCTTTTGAAGCTTGGTTCACTCGAAATCAATGGCCTAAAGCTTTAGCTTTTATAGGAGGAATTTTAGGTCTTGTTTCCCTCTTGATGTCTTGTTATTTTTGCTGTTTTGGTCAGTTTACCAATGGTATGGTTCGATCTATGATGTTTGTGTCAGCTCCTCACGTTGCTCAAGCGGCTACACTTCAAAGTGGGAACATTGTTGAGTTAAGCAAAATGTCTTATTTTTATTTAACTTTATCTCACATGGCCGTTGCAATAATCGTTGTAATGCATTTGTATAGTGGTAAACAATTGATTTCGTATTGTTTTCGAGAGGCTCGTGTTCTTATGACCCATCCAGAATTAAGAAAACACCCTAGAGTTGAGATATTTCTTGAAATCCATAGTGGATGTGACCGAGTTCTAATGTATGTGATGACCGTTCAAGCTCCCATTGCTCAGTTACATTTTACTGGTAATTTGAAAGTTTCTGATCTGATTGTTGATAATCATCGTTTGTACAGTGTTCTACGACCTAATTGGAACGCCGGAAGTTGTGCTTTAAGAGTAAGGCATTTATCGTTAGAATTACCATCATTGGTTCCCATTGCTTTTTATAAGAGAAAGAAGTTTCAGGAAATAGTAAAGAAAGAATGTATGTGTGAGATAATTGCTACGGATGGCCTATATCTCTATCGTTTGGCGAATGATACTCATGAAGTTATTTCTGATGAGAAAATTATGTCTCCTTATTCAGCCCTTATTGAGGAATTACGTCAGAAAGAAATTGAATGCCAGGCATCTGGATTCAAAGTTAATTATCTTGGTCCTCCTATTAGGAAACCTAATGCTCCTGAAAGTGAGCCTATTGAAGTATAAAGAACTGGATTGTGCATTCTGACTTGGCGAATAACATGATTCTTGTGACTAATTAGGTTTATTTAGGTGTATTTCATGAATAATCATATATAGATATATATGTATACGTAATTGGCATACCTTGCTATATTATCTTTTGCATGTGTTACATGTATAATTGCTGATTGGGATAGTCGAGCTACGCTTTTGCTAAAAAGTATCAGTTAGGAGTGCATGTTAGTATACTGACTCCATTGGTAACTTAGAGACGTAAATCGTTGCTAAAGGTATTGATAATTATTATATATGAATTAAATGTTTTTGAAATATTATACAAGAAAATCAATTCATTTTGTATTGATGTAATCATTAATTCGTAATTGATATGTTGTTTATGTATGTACATTTGTTTTTGTAAGATTGTTTCAGTGACCAAGAATTATCTTGATGAATTTCCGGATTACGAATGGATTTATTACAAACATTATGTCTGTGAACAATGTGAAAAAATGACTTCGATTTTCATTCAGACTTTGTGAAAGAACACTTTCAAACTGAAGTGACACGTTCATTCGAGTTCATCGAAATGACTTTCAAACTTGACTTTGGTCCTGTGACATTTAATTGCTTTATGGCACATATTTTTATGTTAGCATGGCTTATTTGCTAAGATATGACTTCACTTGTTCTTTACGGGTCTGACAAGACTTGCACTTCATCCCTCATCAACCTTGTTATCTTCAAGGAATGTCTGCGTCTTGCATCGATTCATATCTAAGTATTACATCTATACATGTACCTCTTATATTTAATCATGCATTGCTATGGGATTGTACCCAGATTCATATAGATATATATATGAACAGAGTGATTAACTCAAATGTATTATGCATGTTTTATGATTCTTTGTATTTGTATGATTTACCTGTATTATCGATTTTATTGTACTTTGTATCTGTATTTTTGGTATTGCTTGAGTGGCGCGCTTCGTATGACAAAATTTAAGGTTCTACATTCGAAAATTTTTCGATAAAAAAAAAGAAATTGAAGAATCAAAATCTTGTAAAACGAACTGTTTTCTGATAGGGCGGCATGTCATATAGTGACGTTTATGTGCCAGGTTATTTTATGATCAATTGTTTTAAACAGTTGTTTTCAAGATTCTTCTGAAATATTGTTTATTCTAAATTCATTTAAACTTGTGAGTGAGTTCAGTATGTTCTGTTGATTTTGTTAAGTCTCTAACAAAATCCAGAGATGTTTGGCTTCTAAATTTAGGAATGATTCCTACACTGCTCCCTAGGTGGAGAAATCCAGTATTTGGTAGAAGTTTTGATAAGTTCTAAAAGTTATCACTAGGATCGCTTCCTCAGGGCCCACAAGGGTACTAGGGTAAAAAGGGGCTGCAGCCAGCTCTAGAGAGAGATTAACATTTTTACACACAGTAGACTGAGATACACAGAGAGAAGCCAGAGAAAGCTATCTCTGATCCTAGACTCAAAATTCACTGTAGGAATCAGCCAGAACTTCTGATCACTGACTGAATTGTCGTGATGGATTCACTGATATCAAGTCGGATTTAATGACTATCTGAACTGCCAAAATGAACTCACACTCATGAGATAAGATAATCTGTATGGACTAATATGTCTTGAAGAACTCAAGCAGTATCAATACCTATTTTGACATGGATTTTTAACAAATACATTTTGGAATCTTATCTTTGGACTCTGTCTACTTCATTCCTTGTTTACCTGAGATCTAATGAGCATGGTATTGTTCAGCCGTCTCTTAGGTATTACATCCTGAGAGGGGGTCTGTTCGGTTCTGGACAATAAGCCTCTCGCCAAGCAAGTGAAGCTCAGTTTTTCCCCAAATGACTAAGAAGAAACCGTACTCTACCACACTTTATGCTTAAAACTCGAAGAGATCACAGTGTGATTACCATAATACCATAGCAATTATGGTATTTCTTACTAATGGGCAATTAGTAATTTCTGTAAAATATTTTATATTAGATATTCAAAACTTCACCAGAAAATTAAGTACAAATGTCGTCTCAACACACAGAGTCACGATCTAAACTTGCGATCAAGTTTAATTATCAATGTTTATAAATTTCCTTAAAACATGTTTAATTGAATAATCAGACAGCACATTAAAATTAGATATGAATGTTGCCTAATCACCCACTGTTAAGATGTGACTTTGTGATTAAGTTCATTGTCTTTGGAGCAAAAATACAATTGGATATAATGTTAGCAGCTTCAATTAAAATTCCACTTCGAAAGACTCTTGTGCCATATTACAAACTAAGACGTTATTTGAGTTCATCAAATCAATGTGTTGATAAAATATAACTACAGTCGACCCTCGTTAATACAAAATTTGTTAAACCGAATCCCGCACTATCCGAACGAATTTGCCTGGGAACAGATTTACACAATGCTAATTGGACTCGTTAACCTGAATCCCATGGTTTCCAAATCCGAACGGTCATTTTGGGCACAGAATGGCACTTTTCAAGGCATAAGCAATTCATTTGACTAAGGGGTGACAGCCAGTCTGTAGCATTCAATGCAATTATTATAAGCTTTATTCGTATAAAATATACAGTATAAATTCAAGATTAATAACAAAAACAAAATATTTAAAAACAATGATTAGCACCAAAAGAAAGAGGGTTAGCAAAAACCCCAGATAATCAATTTGTGGCTAAATGTTCTATAATATCACAGATATCTTTTTTACTCAGACTAAAGTCTTCACAAAACTCATCCCTGATATGAATTAATTCCATGATTTGAACACCAATTAATTGGTCACTCTCTCAAACAGTTTTGTAGTAATTCTCTTTTACAAGTTTACTAATACAGCTTGGACTACAATTAATCACATCACGTGGCTTTATACCATACTTATTACAAACAAATCTAAAATTTCTAGCCATTACGGACATTACAATGCTTTGTCTTCAATTGTTTGAATTGCAATTAATGCACTGGTCATTGTTCTAAGTGACACTTTCTTTCATTGCATTAAGCAGTCTGATTAAATACCCCCCACCCCTCAATATTAATGGCAATTAGGCCTGGTCTTTGTCTTCCTTTTCCTTGACTGATTGTACTTTGTGCCTCTTAATGACTGAGATTGTATATCTGTTCAAGTATTTATTTTAATTGTAAACTGACTAAAGTAAAACAATTGCAGAATTATGAGTTCATTTAAATGTTAAAGTAAATTGGATAAATTGGATAAATTGGATAAATTGGATAAATAGATAGATAGATAGAAGATAGAAAGATAGAAAGATAGAAAGATAGAAAGAAAGATAAAAAAGATAGATATGATAATATAATCTTTGATACAAACATGTCAGTCATATATAATTCATATTTGTAAACAGTCAATAGGCCTACATGTAAAGTTCAAAAGATGTCTGAGAACTCACGTAAAAGTTCAGTGCCATTTACAAAAGTAGTACCTTCTGCAGTTGGTGGAATTCCATGGTAAAGTTGTTCAATTTCATGACGTTAGTAGAGTTTAAGTCAAAATAAATCATCTGAACCAGTTTCACAGCGAGTGGCTTCTTGGAAGAAAGAAATAAGGCGTAGTAATCACACTACTTTGTGTGCAGACGACGCGTGGAAGCATTTCCCTCTCCGATTTCAGGGGAGCGACAAATCGGTTATGAGAAACGAGGACGGTGGTGGCAAGATGTTATAATCAAACTGTCGATGGTTTTCCAAAATGTTGCTTTCCTCTTAATATTTGGATTATTACAAGCTTGTTAACAGTAGTTGCTATAAATAGTAGTGTAGATGCCATTAAGCAAGTTTGAATTTAATCAGCTTCAAATTAAGAAGACTTAAATAACGATGCCTTGCATAATTACCCGTGATGATTATCATTAATGTTTAAAATTTGATGAGAGAACTCAATCTGCCTTTGAACGACTTTGTAGATGGCACCTCCAATTTCATGTCTCATGTGATCGATTCACAATCTTCACCATCATTTGCAAAGCTCACCGCAAGTAGTTGCTTTTACCATTTGCTTAAGTACTGGAAGCCTCATCTGCCATTTACCTAATAGGAATTTTTGCTGGTGGTCCAATCCATAGAAGACACCAGATGGAAACAGATCGGGGCATAGATTATGCTTTTTATGAATAAGCTCATTTGGCTGGTTTTATCTTGAAGGATCCGGGTTCAATCCCAGGCCCAGGCACCTTTCATGAGCAACATCCCAGCCGGATGCCATTTGGATGAGACGTTAAATTGGTGGTCCTTTGTAATCGGTGTCTATGCTGAGGTGAGTAAAAGATCAAGCAGCCCCCGATAGTGGCAAGAACTTACTTAAGCTGCACTTTCCATATCTATCTATATCTCTATCTATCTATCTATCTCTCTATATATCTATCTATATCTCTATCTATCTATCTATCTATATATCTATCAACAGAGTCTCAATCGACTTCACAATTACACCTTTGGCAGGTCAATCCTGAGTCTTTCTCTGCCACCTGGGGGGTATTCACAAGGTGGCTTGAAAGCTCCCACCAATGGCATCATTGTGGTTGCATAATGCCAAGTGACTTTTGCACCTGGGTAGTGTGAGGCAATGGTTGAAGAGGATCTGCCCAACTCCTCAATGCAATGGTGGGGGTTCGAACCCACAACCTTGCAGATAGCAGTCAACACCCTAACCACAAATATGTTGGTATAGCTTTGGGTGGGTAAGTTTTGGTCCGATGTTGGTGATGCTGACCTCATGCTGAGCTGTTGCAACATGTATTCAGAGTCTGCATGTCTTCATAACATTTTATTTCATACTAGATTACTTATTGTAATTGCATTCATCAACCTGGGATGCATCTATCTCAATGAATAATTATTATGCATTCCTTATCATGGCGAGGTCAATGCAGAGCATATTCTCTCCTAAAACACTTAGCATGACGTATATTGCCCCTTAAACATTAGTGCTAGGATGCATCACAAATTTTGTAGGTTATAAAGCTAAAATATTTGTCTTACAAAACCGTCTGCATGCAAAATACCTGGGTAATAAGATGGGTCAAGAATGAGTGCTTTATCATTTCATCATTACGTCTGCCAAACACCTGATCATAAAATTATGGTAAAATATAGTTAACTGAAAGATTTAAGTTAGAATCTTTGTCATTTGGATCTTATGAAACTAGAAGCCTCATTTAATTCGATCATTTTAGGTACATTGTCTAATTGACTGCTATGCCATATCAAGCACGCAAGCACCATGTGAAATAGTAGCATCAAGGTGTGATGTAATTGGTGGGAGTCCTCAGGAAACCATGGGGGGCATCTCAGTAGCGATATATCTAATATCTTAGAGATGTCCCCTCATATTACATGAATTATCTTTTTTTTCATTCTTATGTTTCTTATATGTTACATTTTATCAAATGATTTATATGCGTTATATGAAATAAATATGTTGTGAGTTCATTTGGTAACATCAGATATTGACTTGTTGATGACTGTTAGAAATTTAATAGCAAAATTGGACCTGGACCTATCAGTGAATTTTAACCCACCTTTCGAATTAATGACTGAAAACTTTTTAATCTAATTGGTGGAAATGTTATTTGATTATTCTAAGTAAACTTAAATCTGGGATTTAGGAAAATTATCAAAATAAGTCTAATCTCACAATTAATTCATTCAAATTAAATATTAAGGTCCATGTATAGAAATATCTGCTATTGAATAAAAATAATTGTTGCTTGATAATAGGACTGATATAGTGCCCCCCTTAAAAACAAACAACTCATAACAACTCCTAGACTTGGTTATGTGATTCTTAAAGTTGCTATCCTGCCATATTTTCAATAAATTTTATATAATATTGAAGTTACAAAATATAATATAAAATATTTTGACATATATATTTTGCATAAATTGTTTTGTTTATTTACCAAAGAAATGTTACTTAGAACAATTACTACTACATATGAAAATTATTATAGAGACAGACAGACAGACAGCTAGACAGCTAGAGAGCTAGATAGTGAGACAAACAGACAGACAGCTAGACAGACAGACATACACAGACAGACAGACACCATAACAGAGAGAGTACAACAGACAGAAAGTGCAAAAAACAGCTAAACAGACTAACAGAGAGACACATGTTCCCTCATTACTAAAACCCATAGCAAAATATCAATACTTCATGTGTTAATATAGACAGAAGCTGACTGGATACAAGAACCCACAAGCATTCCAAATCGGCCTTGTGCAACATCGCCGGCATTGTGCCGCCGTTGAAACGATTTGAAATGCCATCTGGGAATGTATTCGTATTATTTGTATAAACTGTATGGTTATTTTTTCTGCATGTTTTTATTAGGCCGATATACTCCCAAACCCAAAGTTATCATTGGTTAATTATCTGCGATAAATTGGTGTTACACATTATTAAGGCTCCTCTTGCTGGCATTTGGTATCTGACATCTGACGTCGGAAGGCACTTTTTGGTCTTCGCACTGAAAATAACCGCAATACTTCTTGGCAGCGTAACCAGAGAACCAAACAATATGAAATTTGATCTTGGCAAAAATGGCGGCGTCATGATAAATGTGAGATATGCCATAATCTGTAGGATTATTATGCAAGAAAAATTGATGACCCAACCAACTTAATTTCGGCATCTTCTCACTGGCCTTTTGCCAGATTCATCTTTAAGATTAATATCAAAAGAATGATCCTGTGATCAAGTATCTTTCTTATTCATGAGTGACTGAGCCAGGTTAAGATGAGTTTATGAGATGCTTAGAAAGCAGACTGTCACTTGGAGTGCTAAGAAGTGATTATCACTTGGAGTGCTAAGAAGTGATTGAAGGAACACGTTATGGAGATGAGATGAGATGAGATGAGAGGAGAGGAGAGGAGAGGAGAGGAGAGGAGAGGAGAGGAGAGGAGAGGAGAGGAGAGGAGAGGAGAGGAGAGGAGAGGAGAGGAGAGGAGAGGAGAGGAGAGGGGAGGAGATGAGAGGGAGGAGAGGGAGGAGAGGATTTAACTTAGAATCTTTGTCATTTGGATCTTATGAAACTAGAAGCCTCATTTAATTCGATCATTTTAGGTAAATTGTCTAATTGACTGCTATGCCATATCAAGCACGCAAGCACCATGTGAAAAGATATTAAATAGTAGCATCAAGGTGTGATGTAATTGGTGGGAGTCCTCAGGAAACCATGATTTATATGCGTTATATGAAATAAATATGTTGTGAGTTCATTTGGTAACATCAGATATTGACTTGTTGATGACTGTTAGAAATTTAATAGCGAAATTGGACCTGGACATATCAGTGAATTTTAACCCACCTTTCGAATTAATGACTGAAAACTTTTTAATCTAATTGGTGGAAATGTTATTTGATTATTCTAAGTAAACTTAAATCTGGGATTTAGGAAAATTATCAAAATAAGTCTAATCTCACAATTAATTCATTCAAATTAAATATTAAGGTCCATGTATAGAAATATCTGCTATTGAATAAAAATAATTGTTGCTTGATAATAGGACTGATATAGTGCCCCCCTTAAAAACAAGCAACTCATAACAAATCCTAGACTTGGTTATGTGATTCTTAAAGTTGCTATCCTGCTATATTTTCAATAAATTTTATATAATATTGAAGTTACAAAATATAATATAAAATATTTTGACATATATATTTTGCATAAATTGTTTTGTTTATTTACCAAAGAAATGTTACTTAGAACAATTACTACTACATATGAAAATTATTATAGAGACAGGCAGACAGACAGCTAGACAGCTAGAGAGCTAGATAGTGAGACAAACAGACAGACAGCTAGACAGACAGACATACACAGACAGACAGACACCATAACAGAGAGAGTACAACAGACAGAGAGTGCATAAAACAGCTAAACAGACTAACAGAGAGGCACATGTTCCCTCATTACTAAAACCCATAGCAAAATATCAATACTTCATGTGTTAATATAGACAGAAGCTGACTGGATACAAGAACCCACAAGCATTCCAAATCGGCCTTGTGCAACATCGCCGGCATTGTGCCGCCGTTGAAACGATTTGAAATGCCATCTGGGAATGTATTCGTATTATTTGTATAAACTGTATGGTTATTTTTTCTGCATGTTTTTATTAGGCCGATATACTCCCAAACCCAAAGTTATCATTGGTTAATTATCTGCGATAAATTGGTGTTACACATTATTAAGGCTCCTCTTGCTGGCATTTGGTATCTGACATCTGACGTCGGAAGGCACTTTTTGGTCTTCGCACTGAAAATAACCGCAATACTTCTTGGCAGCGTAACCAGAGAACCGAACAATATGAAATTTGATCTTGGCAAAAATGGGGGCGTCATGATAAATGTGAAGAATGATCCTGTGATCAAGTATCTTTCTTATTCATGAGTGACTGAGCCAGGTTAAGATGAGTTTATGAGATGCTTAGAAAGCAGATTATCACATGGAGTGCCAAGAAGTGATTGAAGGAGCACGTTATGGAGAGGAGAGGAGAGGAGAGGAGAGGAGAGGAGAGGAGAGGAGAGGAGAGGAGAGGAGAGGAGAGGAGAGGAGAGGAGAGGAGAGGAGAGGAGAGGAGAGGAGAGGAGATGGGAGGAGATGGGAGGAAATGATAAGAGATGGGAGGAGAGAAGAGGATATGGGAGGAGATGGGAGATCAGAGGGGAGGAGAGGAAAGGCGAGGAAAGGAGAGAAAAGGAGAGGAGAAAAGAGGAGGAGATGGGAGGAGAGGAGAGGAAAGGAGAGGAGAGGAGAAGAGAAGATATGGAAGGAGATGGGAGGAGATGAGAGGAGATGAGAGGAGATGGGAGGAGATGAGAGGAGAGGGGAGGAGAGGGGAGGAGAGGAAAGGAGAAGAGAGGAGAAGAGAGGATATGGAAGGAGATGGGAGGAGATGAGAGGAGATGAGAGGAGATGGGAGGAGATGAGAGGAGAGGGGAGGAGAGGGGAGGAGAGGAAAGGAGAGGAGAGGAGAAGAGAGGATATGGGAGGAGATGGGAGGAGATGAGAGGAGATGAGAGGAGATGGGAGGAGATGGGAGGAGATGAGAGGAGATGAGAGGAGATGGGAGGAGATGGGAGGAGAGGGCAGGAGAGGGGAGGAGAGCAGATCAGAGCAGATCAGAGAAGACGAGAGGGAGAGGTAAAGGGAGAAAAGAGGGAGAAATGAGGGAGCGGGAGAGGGAGAGGAGAGCCGAGCAGACCATACCAGACTAGACCAGACCAGTGGACAGGATTCTGTCCAATGTCATTGACGCAAAAAGAACAAAGCTAAATGTCACTGACACAAACAAAAAGTGAGCTGTCATAGTGGTGCATTATCGACACATAATCCGCTGGGACACAGTTTGTCCATTTGTTGTGTCAAGAATTTCTGTAAATATGTACCTAAAATGTTTGCAAATGTGTACCTTTCACCAATGCCAAGTTACTACTGTGATATAGGATAGCCCCAAACGCAGCATCTGGGTAACGTCCGGGATTAGATATAGGGAGAGGTAAGCGGCAGAATTAATGATCCGTTATTTGTCTTTCTAGGCCTTGTGGTTGCTGGGTAACTTTAAGAAGCTAAAGGTAACTGTAGGAAACAGAAGTATTTTGGTTTGAAACGACTAAATATAGAGTAAGTCCTTGTTGTCCCATGAGACCTTGACCACAGACTGAAACACAGAAACATCCTGAGAAAATATTTTGTCACTTGATGAGTCAAGGGGGACGACAAGAACATCCCATAATCCCTTCTGGGAATACTGTAACTCAGAAGGGCATAGGTCTTGTATTCTGGCTGTTTACAGCGCTTTAACCCTCAGCGAATGAAGTTCGAAAAGGGTTTTTGTTATCATCAATGTCCATCCGACGGGCGGACGGGCAGGTGAGAGGGCAGGCGGGCGGGAGTAACACTTTTGTTTTCGGAGCAGAACTCCCACACTAATGCACTTATACCCTAACGAAATTGTGTGCAGTAAACTCTATATGGCCTAGTGGTGCCTTTTGATAGTCACATTGACATTGACAGATGTTGGCTATGTTTTACAAAATTTGGACAAAATAGGAAAACTCTGACACTACTGCACCTACATGCTTGAAACTTGGCATATTATGTCTAAAATATTACGGCCATAAGTACTATAGAACTTTCAAGATTAGGGCAGAATAGGGAAAATTCCTACTTTTCCAACCTCCATACAAAAGACACTATTTACCCTACATGAATGAAATTGCATCAATAACATAGCGACATTGTGCTATTTGCACTTTTCAAACTTCATTTTGATATTAATTTCATGCTGATTACATAATAATGGAAAATCTGCAAAAATGTAAACGTTGTGTTTAATTGTGTTTCCGGAGCAGAATTCTAGCATTAATGCACTTACCCCAACAACATTTTATATATTATTACTCTATACAGCTTAGCAATACAATAAATAAACTTCACCCAGTATTTAATTTTTCATGCCATCAAAAATCCAATCGGTAAACAAACCAAGCGATGAGGTCACAATTATGAACAAAGGGTGATGAGGTCATTTCTATTGTGCTTTCAATGTTTCGGTCTTGATTTCTTTCAATGCATTCATTTATTTTTTAATTACCTTAAGTCTGTCTTACCATCAAATAGCAGTACATGACCAAATGTGCTACGTGTCTTTTCCATGCATTTGGATAAACGCATGGTAATGTCCGACAGATTCATTAGCTTACACATATTTTGGCGATTTTCAATAATTTGATGAAGTTTTAGAAAATAATAATTTTGGTAGACAGTGGAGTTTTAAACCCCAAATACCTAGGTATAGACCATATATTTGTTGTGCTGTGTCAATTAGTTACAAAGATATAGCCATTTATTGCTTGATAGTGGCCATCTTAGATGCCATCTTTGATATTTTAAAATACATGCCGCTGACAAAATTTAGTTGTCAAGAATATAATAAAGCTCCCCTATCTTGCATGATATCAATTATACAATTTTGGACAATCATTGCTATAAGTAGGAATTGATGGCAGTAATGTAGAAGTTTAGTCATTGTACAACTCACTGAAAAATGACTTGTACATTTCAAACTAGTTGTTATGGTAACATTATTTATTTAACAAAACTGAAATCATGTGAATGATAATGGCAGGTGATGGTTGTGCCAAAGCATGCCTTATTTGTTGATAATATATATTACATGAATAAAGAAAAAAACTTCTAATATGTACTATTGGTAAAGATTAGCAAAAACACCGCTTGTTTTGTTACCATGGCAACAGGGTTATACAATCTTTAAATAATTAACATGGTTTTTCAATAACTGTAATATCTGTAAATTTTGGCCAAATATTCAACATCTTTTTTGCCAAAGTTAGAGAATATAATAAGTTTCAAAAATTAAGTGACTTGTTGCCATGGAAAAACATTTTAAGACCCTAATTTATCACTTTCGACATGGCAAACATAAAAATGTATAAAATTGAGAAACTTGGGATTAAAATGATGTGTAATATGACCATCAGGTCTTTGCGTGTCACCAACTTCTTAACAAGAGCTTATTATAGAGGTGAGGCAAACTCCAAAAAAGATGCATTGTAAGGAAATTGAAAATTTCTTATCGGTCTTTTGCAGAACTTTCAGAAAAGCTCTGATCAGCCTTTCTGCTTTTCAATTATATAGAAAACAACCAAAAAATACACTTTGGTGGTATCATTTCTTCAAATAACTACTCCACCGAGAGAGGCTGCGTAGGTGACAGGTGGTCGAGAATGTCACTTTAATTAATGCCGATGAGAAAAATACAGGATTAGATAACATGTCTTAGAAAAATTCCATCAAGAAACGTAATTACAGTTTGAGATAAAAAATTGTTTGGAAGGCCGACCTGTCAACTAAGGTTTCATCAGACTGTGGGAGAGGAGTGCCTGAAAAATGTTATTACAGTGATGGGCCAAGATTAGTTTGTGGAGTACTCTGAGTACTCTGTGATAATATATATTACCGTGTTGATAATAGCCAAGAGTACATCATGTATATATATATATCTATATATCTTATTCTTAGTGTTTAGTATTGTTATTGAACCTGAATTGTTGTGCTAAAACTATTTGTTGGTGCTTTTTAAACAGTATTATTACTAATGTTTAGTTCCGGGTGCTTTAGAATTTCTCAGACTGACTATGTAGTGTTGATTAGTATTAGTCATAATATAGCTCTACTTATTTAACTATTTTAACTGTTGATCCATGTATTTCTATTACCTTTTCATTTTTTGCCATTTATTATTTTGTCATGCTGACACATGTATCAATTTGATATGTTGCTGTCAATAAAAATCTATATATATCTGCTGGTACATTTAAACTAGTAAAATATATACTTTTAATTTTAGTTCTTTCTACTAGTTTTTTTTTCTTGTTGACATTGACATTTCTAGTGACCTCTACACTTCGATAAAATTCACTCAATACTGATATCAAAATAAATAAGTATGAAATTAACAAAACTTACTTGATTATACCACTCCTTTTAAGTCGTAAGAAAAAGTTAAGTAATTAATTTAAAATTTCCTCTTGTAGATCTGACATATGCTGACTTTAGGGCTGTTGAAAAACTGTTTGAAAAACAATTTTGCAAACATTTTAATCTTCACTATTTTGGAGCACCACCCAGCTTTAATTAATTTTACACACCTGTGATGATTAACAAACATTGTGTGAACAGGTTACACAATCATCTTTAGTTGACATATTTCGTTCAGTTTCATTTACTGCATCAATCAACTGAATTCAAAGCTTATGAGAAATTGATTGCAATTTGTGTTTGTTGTATGTGTTAATCAATCCTTTCATTATGTACATTGTAAGCATAAGTGTAGAAAAAAAGTGTCCCATTTTTAAAACAAAACAAAACTGTCATGTTTTTAAATGAACCTTGATATTGATTTAGGTTTTGTAATACAATTTACTGTATTTTGTTTTGTTTTATGTTTTTTTATAGGTGTTTTATAGCTTATTAGTCATGTCCGAACAATGAACATTTGCCCACAATTTAGAAATAATATAAAACCTACTATGATATAAATAGACAATATAACTGGATATAACATCTGTACATATGTAAATACCCACTCCTGCTGCTTATTTGTATTCAGTATTAATCTTCTATGGTGCATTGATTCCTGCTAATTGCCCTGATGGTGCCTTGTTTTATTCATATGCTTATAGTTGTACATAATTATCATATAGATGTTTTTAATATGTAACTAAATTATGTTCATGTAGTTTGTTGTTTTATTTTACTTAATCATTATATATATGTATATTTTTATTTTTATCCTTATTTTTATTTTTTTATGACACATATATCTTTTTAATGCCCTGCGGTCAATAAAATTCTATATATAAAATTAGACATCTCTTTGAATCCACAACCATTTTTCTCTTTTACTGCATTGTACATGGCCAATTGTGCCATGTGCGTTTTCCATGCTTTTGGATAAACGCATGGAAAATGCATGGTTTTTGCCTCATCATAATTGGCTTAAAACCATGCGTTTTCCATTCGTTTATCCTTCTCATGGAAAACGCACGTGTCACATTTGGCCATGTATAATTTCTTAAGATTATATTTTTTATACGAATTATTCACTTTTCAACCAATTAACATCTAGGTGAATACGTTTTAATTGCTTTTTACTGATTTTGTTGTTTCAATTTGTTTTTAGGATCGTTAGGGTATCGATCATTTGAGGTTCAATTCTTAAGTCTTTATTTCTACTTCAGATTTTTCTCATGCTGTTAGTAAGAATTTCCTCCCATCTTACCGTTTTTCTTCCAGGAAAATTACACTTTTTATTCAAATATTATTTTTAATTAAAATGTTTAGTGTATCATATGCAGTTGAATATGAATTATGTTTGCCAAAGTTTCAACTGCTAAACCAGGTATTAAACTGTATCAAATACTTTCCAGATTTTTATGTAAAATGACCAACTGTTTGTTAACAATATAGAGTAGCATACAATATCAGGAGTCAAATATACAAAATATTGGACAGTTGCGTTTATAGAATAAAGAGAGATTATATAAGCATAGCTGCAGCGATAAGCTGTTTTGCAGAAAAAAAGGGGTTCCACCTACAAAGGGTTGTGCATGAAGTTGGGTTGGAAGATTCAAATGTTAGATGCAAAATGATGTCTAATGAATCAATACCACTGTGACGCATTACTTTATCTGCCTCTGTCAGTGATCTCTATGGGTGCCCTGGTGAATTTATCCTTTCTGTAGTGGCATATTTTCAACTTAAATGATAGATAATGACCGCGTTTGAGTGAATATGCAATTTATCCGAGGCTTTAGCAGAGGATTAATTGCATATTCACGAAAACAAGGTCATTATCTAACTTATGCCACTTGTTTTGTTCGTAGTTGTTTGATCACTTGCTTATGGCGTTCTCCCCTTAAGACTTTTGTTTGCTTATTATATAAGATGTTCATTTGATTGTTGTGTTTTGTTTCATTGTTTTACTACAACTTGTAGCCAGTCAAGTGTGACCATATTCTCCCAGGTATATGCAATTCATCCCCCTGGAATCTTGGCCTCTGATTGGATGAAAAAGGAAAACAGTGGTATAATTTAATATATAGCTTGCTAGCCCCAATACAACAGGTAACGCCGCTTAATTTTGTGTGTACTTTGATACATTTTTGGTGTAATATATTAAATTGAATCATATTGTCTAGATGCTTCGCATCTCAGATTTGTCAGCTTATATGACAAGCTGCAGGCAAATATAATAATGAGATGATACAACTTGGTGGTTCAAGCTCATAAAAAGCACACTCTAGGATCGAACACATGGTGTTAGCCAAGCCCTTAACCGCTAGACCAGCTGTTATAGTAACTTTGAATTTAGTATAATTTGTGAACTGGATTTTAACTAAACTTCAGAATGATGTCATTTGCCTGCTGCAGTGTCACATAAAGCAGTACTTTGTATCCAGTGCCTTCGTTAAGTAAATGAACTACAGGCCCTGTCTACAAGTCGACAGCCCGTGCCATCTATAATTATTTTAATTATTGGGCGATCATCGCGAGCGTCTACAGATTCTCATTTGAGCAACTCACCAAAATATTTGCACAACTAACCCAGACATTTTTGACCGATGGTCCTCGATTCAAAGTTGCTCAATATTTCAAGGAAGACAAATTCAAACAAATTAGGAAATTTTTGAGTTTAGTGCAGTATAGCGGACCCAAATTTATGCCCATATTTGGCGTCCATGAAATATGAAATTTTACAAATTATTTTGTCAAGTTTGAATTTCTAGCAAGATTAGAATAACCTATGGTGTAGAGTAGCAGGGGTTTGGGGGCATCAGCCCCCAAGTAAAAGAAACAAAACAGCAGTCTTGCCGTGAAAAATAAAAACCGCTGTTATTTGTTTGTGACGTCATCATTGAATTCAGGTTTTTGATGTCATATATATATATATGTATAGCAATGATGCTGGCTAAATATGGTCATAAATCTGGGTTTAGGGGAGTTTTTTTTGCAAAGCATCTAGAGCGGCGACCATTGAACTAATTTATTTGTTCGCTATACGTTGTATGTACGTAAGTAGTAGGGTATAGTCGGTGCAGTCAAACTACCCCACCTGTTGGGGGTTTTAAGGAACTACCGATAGGTCTGAAAGGTGGTGCCCCCTAGTGGTGGAAAAATTAGTAATAATAAAGGCCTCCAGGGGTTTTTTTAATTATTTTGTGTGAAAGGTGCTGCCACGTAGGGGATTATTAATCATACACCACCTACAGGGGCTTTTCTGAACTAGGGGAGTTTAAAGGTGCTGCCATCTGGAGGAAGATAATTAATAATTAGTAATAATAAAGGCCTCCAGGGGTTTTTTAAATTATTTTTACGTGAAAGGTGCTGCCACGTAGGGACTTAATAATCATACACCACCTACAGGGGTTTTTTCTGAACTAGGGGGGTCTAAAGGTGCTGCCATCTGGAGGAAGATAATTAATAATAATAAATGCCAGCAGGGGTTTTAAGGAATTATTTTTGTGAAAGGTGCTGCCAAGTAGGGGATCATTAATATTAATATTAATATGTAATCACCAGGGGCTTTTAAGGTACTATCGATATATACAAGGTGCCTCCACCTGGGTGAAAGATAATTAATATAAAATGCCCCCGGGGGTTTTAAGGAACTATGATTGTGAAAGGTGCTGCCACGTATGGGCTTATTAATTATTAATATTAATATGTAATCACCAGGGGCTTTTAAGGTACTATCGATATATACAAGGTGCCTCCACCTGGGTGGAAGATAATTTATACAAAAATGCCCCCAGGTGTTTTAAGGAACTATGATTGTGAAAGGTGCTGCCACGTATGGGCTTATTAATTATTAATATTAATATATAAGCCTGGCAGTGAGAGATGACCTCTAAGAATATCCAATTAATCTATTTCTTTCTTAGGTATTCTCATTATTGCCATTCTTTAGATATTTCTTTTACCACACTCTTTTTTAATCAATAACTAAACCACAAGATATTGTTATTTAGTAAATAAATATTTTATTCAAATTTTTAATAGATAATTAAATAAATGGTAACAACATAATTATAACAATCAACAATAATCTTAAAGCTAGGAGGCCTCCTTATAGTCGTATGTGCAACCTATAGGGCCTTGATGGGCTTGGTTTTGGGTCCTTCAGACCTATAACAAATAATAAATAACATTATTACATATTCAATCATATATTACATGTAATTACATATAATTACACCTTAAACAATATAAGTAATAATCATAACATAATTCTGAGTGAATATTATTATGAATAACAGTGGTCACATTTCACGTTCAGAACTGCCGTAGTTTTCCCGGTCGGTCAGAACTGCCGTATTTTTTAGCGGTTCAGAGTTACCTCATTACTATTTTTTTGAGAACTATACCTCTTAATAACATTTGTAATATAAACAACATGGTATTCAATAAAAACACCTTTATACAGTCAATGTAAAAAATAATAAAATAAAAATGCCAGTATTAAATAAATATCATAATTAAATATACACAAAGTCTTTTACAAATAAGTCTACTTTAAGTTAATGCCGTTGTATTATTGTAGCCGAAGGGTACTGTATCTAGGTTTGGTAAAATTTTACGTTTATCAAAAGTACACCTCAGGTTTTTAACTAAATCTGCGTTATAAATTATTCCTTCAAATTTTGATCTTTTAAATTGTACTTGGGCATCAAGGGTCACGGAGGAATCAAAATTTAATACCAAATCTTTCACAGCTTGAAAATTTATTCTGCGTGAATTTAAAGAATTTGCTACCACACCTTTGAACTTAACTGTCTCTTTCTTGGATGATGTTCTAAAAGCATAAGATTTTGGGGCTGCACAGGCAAATTCAGTTATGTGATCTCCGGGGTCTAGTTCATTCGGCAGATCCCCTAAGCAATCACCCAAATGAGGGTAATTAGAATATTTTGTATCACAGTTATCATCCGTGTAAGGTTTTGTCACAAAGATCAAGCTGTCGGTGTCACAATAAAGGAGGTTGGTATCCACCTGGCTGAGGAGATGTAGACCCAACGATTGGTGTTCCGGAGGGCTGGGGGCTGCTGGAAGCGGCTGATTCAGTCCCTGATACAGCCTTTGATACAGCCTCGGCTGGGGATGATGTTGCTGATTCCACGTTGTGACGATTTGATGCTTTCATCCTTGACCTTAACAGGTCCCTTAGGAGACTGCGGTCCACTCTTTTTTTTTGCTTGCTATTTCCCACACCCCTGCCTTTATGGAGTTTCATAAGGCCCATGGAAATCTCGAACGATTCGTCCACACTCATGTCCTTATGAGAGTTCAAAACTTTTTCGAATCGCTCCATAACCATTCATTTTAGAGACGTCCCTCAGATGAATAAAAATTTCTTCGGGGAGGGATGCATGGGAAATGGTCATGCGTACCTTGTCCTTTGCATCATAATTGCTGGCGGACATGCTGATCACTGCATCGAACATTTCCATCAGGTCTATCTTCATATTAAGAAGCTTGTCACCTAAATTTAAAAAAAATAATAAATTAGCCTCAGATCAACTAAATAATCATATAATAACCTGCGAATAATGACAAAAAAAATTATTATATCTCACCCATCTTTTCTTGGTTAAACGTTGCTCTGTAGGTTTTCTCCTCAACGCCCCTCTTCCATTTTTTGGTTGTTTTGCTCTTCACTATTGTATAGGGCTTGCTGGAGCTTACCTAAAAAAATTGAAAAATATACAATGTTCAGAAGCGTTCAGCAGCAGCAGAATCTCGTTCAGAACTGCCGTATTTTTTTGTGACGTTCAGAAGTGCCGTAGTTTTTCTTGTTCATAAGTGCCGTAGTTTTCTGGTTTAAAACTGCAGGGCTTTTTTATAATTATTTTTTCATTTCTTTTTAACAAACTGATGTAATTTAATAAATTAAAACCACCAATTAGCACAGTAAAGTAAAATAATTCAACTATAATAAGTTAAAAAAATAACAAATTTTAAGCCAGAAGCGCAATTTTGGCTAGTTCAGAACTACCGTATTTTTTTTGTCCAGTTCAGAACTGCCGTTGTTTTATTATTCATTATGATTTCATTACTTTCTTAAAGCAATCATCTTAGTCTTAATTATCATGGGAAAAATTAACACTCTCTAAAATAATTGCACTCACCAAGTTTGTATTCAGAAATTCTGGGGCGTAGTTAACACCCATCCGGGGGTGCACAAGAAAACCTCGGTCATCGTCTTCTTTACTCTATAAATGAAATGATAGGCAATTGATAACCGCCGTCATTTGTTTCTTTCATAAATACCCTTAGCAATAAATAATTAACAAAATTAACTTACCTTTTTGGAGGGGTTTGAAGAGCCCTGAACAGCATTTGATGGCCTTTTGGTGGGGGCTGAAGCATCTTGGAGTGATTGGTCGTCCATTATGGATCTTCTTCTTCTTCTTTTCTTCTTATTCAAGCCATGCGATGTGAGGCTGTTCAGGCTATATACAGTGCCTCCCTACAAGGCCCTTTATATAGTCTTAAAATTTTGTTTGTGCAATCAATCGTCACGTACCAACAATAAATTGAAGGCCATTGTGGTAGAAGTTGTGGTATTTAACATAAGTTATTAAAAAAAATCAACCATCCAACAGTCAAAAGGACCTTGAGGGAGGGTTGCTTTGAGTGCGTATAATTTAAATAAAAATAAATCAATTAACTGTTTAAGCACTAAACTAAAATACTTTAGCTGTGGCGTTAATATCTGTGTAATTATGTAGGCTTTGGTAGCTCATAGCAGAATAACTCTCCAAATTCTGAGTTCCATAAACTACCTTCAGCATACTTATTAAACCTGAAATAGATATTACAACTAGTAGAAGCAATGCTATCAACTCATTTTGGCCTTTTTTCCCAAATAATTTTAGCAACCCGGAGGGGGCTTTTTCAAGAAAACTATCTGGCACATCCTTTTCATTAGGAACACCCATTGATAATTCTACAGTTACATTATTAGGCGTAAGACCTTTTTCCAAAACATCCATAGGTTGAGAAGTCATTTTAAGTGTAATTATACAATAATTAAAAAAAATAAGCTTAAACTTTGTAAGCCCCTATCTCCTATCTCCTATCTCCTATATCCTATTTCCTATCTCCTATCTCCTATCTCCTATATCCTATGTCCTATATCCTATATCCTATATCCTATATCCTATCTTAACAGTTGAAAGCCTGTTAGCGTTATGAGTGAATCACTGGTAAGGCATCTTAATTAATAGGTTAAAATATTACCCCCCAAGGGGCCCTTGGGCCCTTTTTTCTGTGAAGGAATTGCAGCCAGAGGCACCTAGTGGTTATTGTTAATATTACTACAGGTGAGAAAAAAAGACAGTTGAACAAACATGGCAGCCGTTTACCTTGTGATATTTTTTTTTTTTTCTGTCATAGCATTCACGTAGATACAAAATGCGTTGATACAGACGACAACACAACGATATGTTCTGGTAGGAGAATTATTATAAGCAATGCCCTTTGTTTTAAGAACAAAACCATTGTGATTTTGACAGCCGGTTGTATATTGGACCTGAGGGGCTGCTCTGAAAAAGCTATGATTATTAAATGTCCATTTGGCTGTCCAATTAAAATATTAATGGATCCCACCTGGACACCAGCACAAATTCACCCAGTAAAATGCCTGGTAAGTTTATTTATTTATTATTATTTAAAATATTCTTCTTTTAAACTTCCGTTTCAAAGTGGCTTATCTTTTTTTTTTGTTGTATTCAACTTTAAGGCCATCTTGGGAATAACATTACTAAAAAAAGGAAAGGACCCAGTGGCCACCAGCCAAATGAACATTTATAGCTCATCCCACTCGCACTCGCAGGTATGAATAAAATGTATTTGAAGTTTTCTTTTATCTTTTTGAGATATTATTCTCAAAAAAAAAAATTGTAATACAATTTGTCTTATCAGTTTGTTATTTTTTTGTATTAAATTTCAGAATATATTGACAGTTATGATAACAACAACAACAACAACAAGAACAATAGAAACTGAAACACAACAGGAATGGAACGGCTTAACTACAACTGACAGTATATCACAGGTATAAATAATCAAAAATTGCACTCCTTACCTTCTTAAGAATTTATATATATTTTTTAATAAGTCTTAATGTATATCTACAGAATTTCGAAGTGTCCCTCCTCCTGAATAAGGCCTATTATTACACAACATCTGTCACGTATAAAAAGGTGAATATAATGGACAGCTTATGAAATAGATTTTATAGGAGTTATTTTTTAAAAAAAAAAAGAGGAAAATAATTTTTTTTCGTTGCAGCCAGCTGTCAAGGACTATATTACCCCCAGGGTAAAACTGGAAATACACCCTATAACCGACGATGAAGGAACCTTAGTAGGAACTTCAGTTGGAGCTAGTTTTTCCCTTTCAGCAGTGGCTGCAGGAATTTTTGCATTTTTTTACAAAATAATTTCCAAGCTCAGGATGAGAAGATTAAATAATAATAATGTAAGTTATCATAACAATTATATACATATATATTAAAGCTTAACTGAACCCATTAAATATATTAAACTTTCCTAGTTGAACAATTACAATTAATTAAACTTATACATTTTACTTATTTACAAAAAAAAAACTTAACAAGATGAGCTTAAAAAAATAATAAAAAATATGGCACTTCTGAACGAGATAAAATATACTGCACTTCTGAACTTCGGTTGTTTTCTTTTTTAATAGGACTTCATGGACGAAGGGGATTACATTCCAATGACTTCCAGGAGCTCCGTAAACACAATTGAAAGTACTCCTCTAGCGTCTGCTCCTTCTAGAGGAGGTTCTCCTCACCTAGGCATTCTTGAAAGGCCTGGAGGCGGAGATTCTACAGGCTTCTCTACAAGGGAATTGAGTGCCTCATCACCTGCAGTATTTTCAGGAACACCTCCTTCACAACACCACCAACATTCCTTGCCCTCAGCACCTCTTCTTTCTTTGTCGGGGGAAAGAGCCCAGGAAAGATGTGTGATTATTACGCCCACAGCCGCAAGATTTGTCAAAGCCCAGGGTGGCGAAAATGAAACAGTTCGATTGGCTTTCACTGGAAATGGCTCAATTGTGGCATTGCAATGTATCGAGGAGGGAGGGGCAGGGGAAGGGGCAGCACTACCCCCGGCCCCCTCCCCAGGCCTTCGGCCTGGGTCGCCTCCTCACCAGACACCTCCTCCAAGATTCTTGAGGAATATAATTGACTTTACCTTCAGTGAGGACACGGGCTCCAGACCTGGCTTAGTCCAAGGCCTTTACCAAAGCCTAGGCCATAACGATAGTTTGTCCTCTTGTCCAAAAGATCCTCCAAAAGATAATGCCAATTTAGACATTAGAGAATTAAGGCCGAGCACCCTGGCTCAACGAAGAAAGTGAACGTTATACTGTCCTGTCTTTAAGCGTCTAATGAGTTTTGATTTAAAATAAAGTTACCTTAAGAAATGCCAATTAACCTTGTTAATCTCATCCTTAATTAAGCTTCAAGTTTTTAAAAACAATCTATTTAAAATCGGCAGAGCTTTAAGGCTGAGTCTGGCCTTAAAGTTACCTTAAGAAATGCCAATTAAACTAGTTGATGTCTTTCTTCATTAAGTTTCAATTTTTTATTTTTTTTAAGTCCATAAATTTAAACTTTTATGTTAGCCAAAAACGCACACTTTAAATACTAAAGGCCACAGTATATGAACGCTTAATATATTTATTTTACAAAGTAGCCCTAAACGGTACACTTTCAATTGAATTTATAACAGATATTAAGATGATTCGTCTTCTCATAATTGTTCTTCTTCTTCTTCGTGGTATTCTTCTTCTTCTTCTCGGTCTTCTTATCCTTATGCTTATTCTTATTCACTGCCATCCTCATGACTTACCCTCACCCTCTCATAATATTTTTTTGGCGATTTAAATAAAAAATAAAAAAACTACGGCAGTTCTGATCGAGCGCTCAAGTCAAAAAAAGTACGGCACTTCTGAACCAGATAGTGGAGCCCATGGCCGTTGAGAAAACGCTTGATAAAATTGTTAAATCTTTAACTTCGGCGTATCAACTAGAACTATTAAGAAGGTATAAGCATGAAAATAAATTGATTTATAAGTTTGATCATTTATTCCAAAAAAGAACAGCAATGATATACGGATATATATTTATATATGAGCGTGTACATGTGTGTATATAGATATATATTTATAGAAGCATTTTATGACAGACAACTTAATACATAATAAGATTATAACATAATGAACATTATAAAAAAATAGACAAAACACAAAAACTAAATAATTAGCAGATTACAATGACACCTCATCGGGGTTGCAATGTGGGCAATCCATCAGCTCCTGTTGCCCCTCTTGGAGGCCATGGTCAATAAAGCAGGGGTTTCCCACTCTGACTAATTCGGGCCAGCTTTGAACTATAGGCCCAAAGGCCCTGATTACGCTCTCTATTTCAGTGATTGTGAGCCTCACTCCCCTCCTGGTTGGCTGGAGCTTTCCTCCTTCTTTCTTGAGGGCGAAAAAGTGCCTCAAGTCTATCGTTGCACCGAACTCGTTGCTCACGTTAAGAAACAGCCTTTTGCCCAAATGATATGTTCGATTTAAATTAGTGTTATATGAAATATTTCTTATTTCTTCTAGGTGGTATTTTAATGCAGCCGCCTGCATGGCGTCCAGCCTCACACCTCTCTTCGTGGGATATTTCTGGCCGTCTGGTGTAAGGTGAAACTCCCTTATATGAATCCCCCTAGCATCACCAAATTGAGACAACACAATGTATCGCCCCCTGTAGCCCAGCTGAAAGGCCATCAATGCCTCAGGGGCGAGCGGTGGGGCTGGCTTAATGGAGTCGGAGTCAAAAAACTCCTCCTCCCCCAAATCAAATTCATCCACGAAGTTGCCTGTAAAAAAATATATATATTTTGGTTATATTATCAGTTTCATATTTATAGTTTATTTTAATTTTAATTTTTAAAGCCCAAATTGGTGATTTTAAATAACAAATAAAAAAACTACGGCAGTTCTGATCGAGGCCCAAAAGGTACGGCACTTCTGAACCACCTTTATTAGTATGGATTTTAATATTTTTAATCAGAAATAACTTATCAACATGCCTCAATATATATATAAATATATAACTGATAATTTTTAAAAGAAATAACAAATAAACAACAGCCTATAACAAGAAAATAAATTTACCTGGCGCTTTGATAGCTGCAGCAGCTAGTTCACCAACAGTGGGGGGTGTGCTTGGTTGATGAGATGACTTTCCTTGGCCTCCACGATTTTTCAGAGAAGCCGATGTTTCTGAGGCCGATGATGAAGCCACGGGGACTGAAGCTTCGGATGCTGGTTTTGTGGAGGTCCCTAAGGCTGAGGTCTCTGAGGCCTCTGAGGCTGAAGCTGATTTTGAAGAACCTGAGGGTTGCGCCGAATACCCTGGGAGGGTAGGCATGTCGTAGAGGAGTCCTTTTCTCGTCTTAGGAGTCCTTGGCATTTCTTCTTCTTCTTCATCCGTGTCATCGCTTATGCAGACAGGTCTTCTTTTCCCCCATAATGATGTGAAATGTCAGCCAATCTTCTATGCGTGATTAGGTAGTCTTGTTGTTCCCTGAGGTTGTTCTGAGGTAGTTGCGGTGTGACAATTTAGAGCCTGATAGGCCTTTTTAAATGAAATATTTATGTAGGGGGGAGGGGGGGGGGTCTTGTGAAACTAACCAACGATTCATAAAGCTGAAAGGGTGATTTTCAAAAATAAAGTGGTCAGAAATAGGGGGACGAGGTGTTGAATAAAGAGCTCGGGTGCAAAATAACACTATTTTTTTTTTTTTTTCTTTTTCGAATTAATAAATTTTCCCACGTAGTTTATCATGTTTTCTGATGAGAGCTTTAGGTGCAACCGGAGAAACTTCTGTCAATTGCCAGCATAGTGACCCTGAGGGGCATGAGGATTTACAGAAATACCCCCTGAGTCAAGGTTATTTGAGTTTTTCATGTCATGTTCATAGTCAAAATCCTGGTGTCCTGCTAAGTGGAGGTTGACATAAGTCGTGTTGTCATTAGAATTGCGTCAATAGAAATGAGGTATTTGGAAAAGTCACTTTCAGGATAATTTAGGTTGTAAACTTCAGTTATTTGATTGATGTCTTAAAGGGACTGCCATTTCTTTTCTGTAGCTTCCTTTTTTTTCTAACTTTTCTTCATAGGCTCATCTGGATAGCCTAGTGGAGGCAGTTTTTCAGTTAATTCCTTTCCAGCAACTTCCTTTTTCTTTCCAATTTTCTTCATAGGCTTATCTCGGTAGCCTGGAGGAGCCATTTTTTCTGTTAATTCCTTTTTAGTGATAATGGTCCGGTTTTTCTTCTTTTTTGGCATTTCAGTGTCTTCGTCAGAGCCCGAAGAGGACCTTTTTATACTAGGGAGATCCTGCCCATTATGGCTTTTAAATGGTTCTTGGGTCTTTTGAGATGCCAATTTTTCAAAAGCTTTTTTCAATTTTTCTAAATCTTTTTTTAAGCCAGTTTTTTCATTTTTTGATTCCTCCCTAGAATCGCTTAAGGAATCTTTTTTAATTTCGACAGACTTTCCGTTTTCTACTCCTTTTTGAAAAAGCCTATCGTATTGAACTTCGGTAATTAGCATGTGAGGCTCAGCCATAAGATTTTTTTACACCAGTAAATAGATAGTTATAAGAAGCTTTAAGTAATAAGGCCACTGCGTTATAATTTTTAACGCATAACTTTCTTCTCATTCTAGCTTTAACTCTTTGTGCCCCAATTTTTCTTATAGCTGAAAAATGTTCATCTAATTTATTTAAAAAATGCACAGAAAGATGTATTACTTCATTTAGAATGTTTAAAGCAATATCTCCAATAAATTTAATAAAAGCTTCACTACTAGCTCTAATAATGGCTTTTCTAGAAATGCTGTTAGAGTCAATTACAACATTTACTAGTTTTTCGAACTTATCAAACCTTTTCATTAGGATGATTTAGGAAGATAAATGATGGTGTCTTGGCCCGGTAGGATGTCAGCTCTCAACTGAAACTTTGTATCATTTCTGGGGTTTATATCACAATAAAGGTAGCCATATTGGCGGCTGAGGCATGCTTTGTCATAAGCGTCTAAAAAAAATTTTCTCTTTTTTCCTGGGAACATTTGAGATGCTAAAATTCCTATTTGCTGAGGGGATCTTAAATTTCTAAAAATTATCATTCCTTGTACATTATATGAAATATCTCTGACGCACTGAGCTTGATAAAGAGCATTTTGCAAGACTAAAATACATGACAGGTTTCTATGATGAGTGAAAACAGTGAAATATTCTGTTATATCAGGACAGTTTTTCAGCTGAGTCATCTGGTCATCAATAATCATAAGACGATGCTGTAAATCAGCTGTCATTGTTTCCACCTCAGATTTAGAGGGTATTGCATTAATAAATTTTATATTTGTGTTAGCTTTTTCCAAGCTGTCGTAAATAGGTGGCCACGTAGAATAGACGTATATTATTTCCACGGGCTCTGGGCTAAACATTTTACTTTTATTATCAATTAGCTTAGCAATAAAAGTTGATTTACCAGAAAAAGCACTACCACAGGTAATTAATGAAATAGGGAGTTGAAAAGGAATGTAACTACGTCCTAGGTTATCTTGGCATATTGGTGGTTCCATGATTTTCTTTAATTTTTATTTCTAAAAAAAAATAAATATATTTAATTAAAGTTTAATTTACTATAACATTTCTACTCCCTTCAATTTCAGCAATGGATGGAAATTCCCCATAAATCAGGGCTGTCACAGCTTGGGCTAGTGGTTTTGAAAATGTTCCTTGTATTCTAATGTTAGCACTTTTTTTAATTTCAATAAAATTACCCTCGCCCCCTCCCCCATACATTGGAAATGAATAAATCGCATGTCCTGAAGCAAATTTCTGCATGGTTAGTCCTGTTCCGAATGATGTATTACAGTTTCCACCTAAGCACTCATGAAGCCTTAAAAAAGGGGTAACAACCTCTCGACCTTGTTCATCAAAGTTGACCTTCATAGGTCTAAAGGGAACACTTGTCCCATCACAACAAAGCTCTATTTCACTTAAATTAAAGTGTTGAAGGTTGAAAGGATTTTTCTTGAAATTACCACTAAAGCTGTCACTCTTAACGAATGCAACTAACACCTTAGTAGGGCATTCCGTATTAAATAAGTTGTCCCAGTTAAAAATTCTGGCCCCTGATGCGACATTAAAAGATTTCATTTGAACTTTAATAAACGGATAAATGGCATTAGATTTTTTTAGCCCTTCAGCATGTCCTGTTATCACACCCGGATTAACATCAATAAAACATACTTTCAAACAAATGTCCTCTATATGGAGTTTATATTGTTTTTCCGTTTCTGTAAGAATAATAAATTCAGGCCTAGATCTATACAGTTTAATCTCTATCTGGGTGTTGTTTAAAATGTATTTTGTTGTTTGGCAGATATCTTCAAAAAGAGGCCCTTCCATCTCAACACTAGAACTCTCAGAAAAGAGAGCCATTCTACTAGCAGCCCCGGTATTTAAAGAACATTTTTCAATATCTCCATCATCTTCATAATACAATTGAGAGCACAATTGAGAGTTTTTAACATCTGATGAAGTTTTTAGCAAAGTTTGAAAGTAACTTTTGTAAGGATAAGCATTATCCGACAAAGACATCGAGTGCCCTGACATTTTTACATCAATTTGGCTCCACATCAAATGCAGTGTCAAGTTTACAGTGGAAACTTTTTCATCCTTTGGAACAGGGGTGCCATCTGAATTAATTAATTTTGCTTTAACATACAATTTAGTTTTTCTAAGGTCAATGTAATGTTTTGAGTCACCGCCTAAAACAAATGACACTGGAGCATCTTGGCTACTTATCTGGTTAGAAGATCTGTACTCCACGAACAGTGCTCTTTCAACACCACTTTGAATAATTGGCCTTTCGAATAAATCTAATTGGGGAGGCAAACCCACCATGGAATTATTAGGTACAGCCTCGTGACTCATAATTAATATTTTCTGTAATTTCTATTTAATAACTATATTTTACCTCCTCTTACGTTTCGAAAAAATGTCGTTCTGTTTAGGAGCTCTCTTAACTTTAGATGAGTTGATTTTTCTTTTTTTCTTGGCTGAGAACTTCTGAGCAGGTACTGATGATTTCCTTTTGGCTGCCTGTTTATAAGTGATAGCTTCATCCTTCGCAGTCTCTTTAATATTGGCCAGTTCAGATTGGGCCATTACAATGGTTGTTTCAGCTGGGGAGGTCAAATTTATCTTGGCAGGTTCTTCTAGCTTTTTTTCCTTTTTTAAAACTGCCCACAATAGACAAATATTCAGAATCCTCCCCATTATCAATTCCCCCTCCTACCACTGACCTTTTGTAATGCCTTGTTGATTTATTGCTTTTAATCTGGTCCATGAAATACCCTGGCCGCTGGTCGGTGTCAGGTATGTATATTTTGAAAACCATATTTTTGGTTAGTTAAGCTTCTGTAGGATCAATGTTAAGTGTGTGGCAGTCAGTGGGTCTAATGGCAAAACCTTAGGGATAACTGGCCTTATAAGAAAATCTAATCTATCCAGATAAGGGGTTTTTAGGCCAACGCCATCAGTATGATTAAATATTTCATACAAAGCTTTTGCTCTAACCTTAGGGACAAATAAGACTCTTTTTAAAACAGCACTTTCCAAGCCCCCTCTGACCACACCCGTAACCTGCTTTAATTCAACATCAACCAATTTAGTTCTTGCTAAATTAATAACCGGACTGTTTAAAGTAATACATATGTCCCTTAAACTTAATTTCCACTCTCCTTCTAAAGTGAGAGGAGTACTAAAAATGTAAGTAAATTCACTAGCTGTGTTTGAGGGTTAAAATTGCACTGAATCATTACTAGATACGAGAATTATCATTTTATCTTTAGCCCTCATCATAACTTTTTTTTATAAGATTTTATTTGATATGAGGGAATCCAAGAATTAAACTTTTCTCTGTAGCCGTACCATGAAACCAGAGCTTCTTTTTTTATTTTTTCTATATTTCAATATCTCATTTAATTTATATTCTCTATTTTCATCCGGGTGTACTATTAGCAACTCCTTACCGTAAAAAGTTCCCTCAACTTTTTCTCCTAAGCCATCCACAATTGCATATCTCTTAGGGTGAGAATTAATTACAAAATCCACAACAAAAATTTCCTCACTAAACTTTTCTTTATAGCCCCTAGAAAATGTTTCTTTAGGCCGTGACAGTCTTACTAAAGTCTCTTTCTCAAGTGAGCTTTTTTTGGTGGTACTATTGATTTTATTTACGTAGGGCAGGTAATCCCTCAAATAAATCTCTAGTTCATTTGACTCATTGACCTCTGACGGTGCCATTTTGATAGAACTGTGGTAAGAATTGTTGTAAGATTCACCTATGTCTGCCAAGACATTTATATACCTATATGTCTGATTATAGTACATATACTTAAATAATTTTACCTTTAAAGTTTTAATCAACCTTTCAGCGAAAACAGATTTACTTTCAGATCTAGCTATGAACATGTGAACGTCTTCTTCTTTGAAATATTTCTTTAATAACTTATTTTGAAACTCTGTCCCAGCATCCACCCAGACCCTCTGCAGTATACGCCCAGTGTTTAAAACTTTTGAAAATGCCTTCTTGACAGTGCCTGCTTCTTTATTGATGATAGGCCGTAACCATGAAAATTTTGAAAAAACATCTATTATAACTAGGATAAAAGATATGCCATCATTTTCAGTTTTCATTTTACTCATGTCAAGTAGATCAGCTGACCATTGTTCATCCCTGCATGAAACAATTATTTTTTCTCTTTTAAATTTAGAAGTTCTTTGTTTAAAAACTGAAGGCGTATCTTCTCTCTCTAGCCATTCTCTTAATATTTTCAAGGTTAATCCTTTAGGCCTGTCTTTTCGGTGTTGAATTACTTTCCATATTTTATTTTCATTTGAAAAACTGGCAGGTGACCCCGGATGGTAATAAATCTTACTTAGATATGACTGCTGACGCTTATTCATTTTAAAAAATGTAATCCCTTTTCCCCTCCCAGCCTCCAGAGGTTACTGAGTTGATAAACTTTTGCACCCCACAGATAAAGCAGAAATGTTGTCACATGCTCTCAACATGCTAATAAAACCCAAGTCATAATTTGCCTTTAAAGTACATTATTAAAGTTTATTAATAATTTTTTTAATCAATGCCATTAATATGGACTGTACTTTCAATGCACTAGAGATATTACAATTTCATAATTGATTCCACCATTAAGCCTTTCAAACTGAGAGTTCCAAAAATTTATTTATTTTATTATTCTTCTGAGCCCCGGATGCCCTTAATGAATATAATATTTTTTCATTTAGGCCTGCCTTATTTTCAGAAGTGCCGTAGCTTTTCTTGTTCAGAAGTGCCGTAGTTTTTCCTCGTTCAGAAGTGCCGTAGTTTCACTATTTTCATTACAGGAGGTCAGCTTCTCCTTCTTTTTAATATTAATTATATTCCCACAGGGGGAACCACCTTGCATAACACTAATTATTACAATAACACCCCTAGTGTCCCTTTTTTAATTTATATTAATTATGTTCTCACAGGTGGAGGCACATTCAACAATCCTAGTTCACAAAAATAAACCCCCTGGCGATTTTTATTATTATTTATTATTTGCCACCAGATGACAGCACCTTTAGTACCCCCCTCTAGATCATCAAAACCCCCGTGGTGGCCCTTGATAATTGTATTAATATTAATAAGCACCAGATGTGGCAGCACCCATCAAAACCTTAATTCTTTTTGGACCCCTGGTGACATTTATTATTATTAATTATCCACCACTAGGGGGCACCACCTTTCCGACATATCTGTAGTTCATACAAATCCCTGTGGTGGCACTTGATTATTGTATTAATATTAATAAACACCAGACGAGGCAGCACCTATCACAACCTTAATTCTTTTAAGCCCCCTGGCGGCATTTATTATTACTAATTTTTCCACCACTAGGGGGCACCACCTTTCAGACCTACCGTAGTTCCTTAAAACCCCCAACAGGTGGGGTAGTTTGACTGCACCGACTAAATCCTACTACTTACGTAGTGATATTGTAAAAGTAGATAACTTCAGTTTCCAGGGACCTTAAAGGTTCAAGGGTCCTGAGCAGAGACAGTATATAATTACCCCTGCCAGCAGGTTATTTTCTGGTGATATACTTACTGTGGTAACATTGCAACTGTCCCAAGAACTTCCAAAGATGGGTTGCAGGGTGTTAGCTGACCATAAGGTTGCTACAGTTGTCCAATAATGTAAATGAAACTGAAGCAAAATACTTTTCTTTTAAATTCAATGGAATTCAATTGTTTGCAACGTTCTTCAGTTATCTAACAAACAAAGTTTTACTTTCTTGTATTTTCTTGTATTTCTCCCTTCTTTATATCAGAACCAATAACTGTATTACACATTGCAAGGATATCTTACAATGTTCTTTTTGTTACCAAGATGTAGATTCTATAATTACAGTGGGCATTATACGCTCCCTTCAGTGCTGTGTAGTGGTTCCCAAGTGAATCTGCCTCTGACAGGTATGTAAATTGCCACTGGGATGAGAACAACCTAGTTGGGGTAACTGCAGTCTGACTTGCAGAGTTCATGAAGTTCATTGGTCTAATGGGCAAGATGTTTGCCTGTTAACTGAGAGGTTATGGGTTCAAACACGTGCCCAAAGCTATTTTTTTATAATTGAAGTATACAGCATACAAATAATGTCAATTTCATTGTCAAGGTACGAATGACAATGTCTGAAACTTAGAGATGTAATGATGAGATGATAAGGCTAAGAGTCTACACCATGTTTCACATTTACCGTACGGGTGGTTTATTTTACTTGTCTCAGCATAGAAACAGAATACAGGGTACGCCAGGGTATGCACCTCCAATTTAATGCCTCATGCCATCACCATCTATAGTTAATGAAGAGTGCCTGGGCTGGCAATCAAACGAGCTGGTTAACAGGGTATTAGCGGATACATTTTTCATTAGGCCACCTGCCATTAAGGTTGGCGACCATTCGTCATCAATGAATTCCTTCTTCTGGGCTTGCACCAAGGTGTCGCCATGCATCCACATCGGCGTGCATTACAAATAGCTTCAATTTCATTATCATTTAATTCTACGTATTTCAGTGATTAATGGAGATTCTTAGTAGCTCCTTGTCACACTCCATTCAGATTTAAATGGGCAGCTGGCTGCTGAGGACAGTGATGCCTCTGTAGGCAATTAACCTGTCATGGGAATTGACTGTGCAAGGTCATTATGGTGTCAAGACTGAAGAAACTAAACTCTGTTTGGATTTCTTTTGTGATAAGCTTAGTATCTCCTTAATCCTTAAGCACGTACGCCATTGAACACTGACGCGACTATGGGAATTAAAAAACAACGAGCTAATCTCGACACGTGTATACCATTTTCTGCTGGAGTGGGATAGCTAGATTTGGATTATATATTTGCATATGCTCAGATTATATCACGGAATCTTTAAAAAATGTCAAGAGAACGTGCTTGCAAGAAAGGAGATAGTATGTTTCAGTGCCTAGTAAAATAACAAAGGTGCATGAAAGATACAATTTCAAATTTTCAACACTATTTATTCACGAAAATACATATTTCCAATACAATGCCAACAAATATACAATAAATATCAATACAAAATGTTCACTATTTACTTATTATCATGAGTAGGTACTCATGTCAATAACATAGCACACCGATTTGGTGGAATATAACTTATAGGTAAATGCTGGTTTAGACTCTCATGTTGATTTGTACAATGCCATGCTGTTTGTTGAGGGTTTGCTGCACGGTAGTCTATGTTTAGTCTTTAGGGGTAATTTTGAAGTCATTTTGTCCATTAGTTAGATCCCAAGGACTGGTAGTTCTCTTTAGCATATGTTTGGGCCTGGATTTGTGTTCACCGTCTGCGACGAGAATGACTTGAAGTTTACTACTTTTTGTCGTTGTGCAAGTGCGAAGGGAAATGTCGCGTGATAATGGACGTTGTCGTAGTGTAAAAGCGTTGCTCAGTTCCGAGCGAAACTTGTTCCCTGTCAAGCAATACAATATGAAGTTGACACCATGATTAAGGTACATCAGCATGAAGCAGATGGTCTTGGCTAAGAACTGTGATGCCTTGTCACTCTTAGACCGCACTACTCCGACGTTATCCATTAGAGAGCGTAGAGTGAAAGGGGCAGTTAGTAAAAGCCATACAAACGACACTGTCAACAGCATGACGGTTACTCTGTATTGGGTGCTCTTATGAGAAGGGTGGTCGCTGTTTCTTCTCAACATGCTCTGGAATGCCTTCCTGTTCTTCCATAGTTTATATGTTATCAAAGTGTTCAGCACAAGAACGATACAAAACGGCACAATGGTGTACGATGCTAGTTTTAGTAAAGGATAAACAGACACCATAAAGTATGATGAGGATCGGGCAGCGCATTTCGTTTTTCCTTTGATATGCAGCAAATCAATGGTCCAAAAGAGGTGAAGCTTGTATAAGCAGATGGCCAAGGTCATAAGTAAGGTCACGACGCGTGCACGGTATACATCGCAGAACAATGGCACTCTTAATGGACACCAAACTATGACGAAACGGTCGGCTGTCATGGCAACCACCAACCAGGCACTTAAATGTGAAGTGACCATGAAAATGAACATGATGGACTTGCACCCCACCCAGCTGACGTGCAGCATCTCAAACCCCGTTGCCACCCTTATCCACGACTTGAAGCCACTCAAGTACAGAACGCAGGTATCTGCGCATGCCAACATGGCTAAGTAGAAGTAGACCGATGTGTTCCTCATTCTTTGTCTCATAAGAACCACAAATGACAGGACATTTCCCACCGTCCCACCAAACACGATAATGGGCAATAAGTAAGTGATAATGATCATCGCCGCCTTGTGTTGCGGATAATCCCTCACGGACAATCCAATCGTTTCCATGGGAATGACAGAGTTCCCATAGTTACCGATCGAGGTTACTTCTATAGAATATGGTGCACTCAGGTTCAACATCATGCTGGAACTCTCTGTCATGTTGTGTCAACAAAGAGAGGTATTGGCATCTGACCCATAACAGGTTATGGATTGCTTATGAGGATGTGGCAGTAATGGTGTTGTGTATCCGCTGGTGTTATGTGAATGAGCAAGGAGCTGTTGTATTTCTCTGTTTAATCCATTATTTGTATGCAAAGAAATTTGTTGATGCAGTTACAGTCAATCAAATAATAAATTTATGGAGCAGTTTCATCAACTTAATGAGACTCATTTCAAACTCCATAGAAGTGATTAACACAGCCGAAACGAACAGTAAATCCATTTATCTTTAAAATGAGGCATAAAATAAACACCTTGTTAACTTTTATAGATAATTAGGTGTCTTTAATCCTCGGTTTGTCAATCATTAATCCGGCTAACAAAACTTAATCCAAGGTTAAGCCAGTAATCCAGTGTTTATCATAGAGCTGCTACAAAGTATGACCAATTCAATAAAATGCCAGTATTCTGTATTAATATACATCAACACTGATTGCCACATAAACAAAATCTACAAAATCTATTCTTATCCATGTGATTATCAACTGTCTTTCCTAATTCCTTAAAATATCCCAGCTAGTAATGATGAATGACATTGGTGAAAGTGAATCTCCTTGAACAATTCCTCAACGCGAAGTATGAAAAATCCAACTCATCTTGTTGGGGGAAACTTCTTACCCTGCAACAAGCAAAAAATAAATGTTATTTCACATGACAACAATCTCACTTCATGTATTTATTGATATAAACTGGGTGTTAAATATAACAATAACATGTTTTATGAGGGCAACTTGGCTTTTTGACAGCCCAAAAGACTGGTTGTCTGCCCGACTGGTTGTTGGCCCGAAATAAAACACATTATTATCATTATTACCAATTAGTGTTTTCCATTGTTTACAATAAATCTACCTTTTAAAAGCTTTTGTAGTGTAAACAATGTCTCCAATGTAATGACGTCAACTAATAACAAGAACATGAGATGACGTCACAGCTGCTTTACAATGCAATTACATCACAAGCTGTTAACTATAAATAACTGGACAACAATGAGCATAACATACCAGCTGACAAGTCTGACAACGCAGATTGATGCCCAGCAAAATTTTAGCAACCACCTATTTGACAGCATGGCAGATTGGTAATAATGAAGCTGTGTTAATCTGTGTGTGTGTGTGTGTGTGTGTGTGTGTGTGTGTGTGTGTGATTAGGGCTTTACGTCCTGTTTTTCTGCACCAGTTGGGCTAATTAGGACAGGCAGAGACCATGGCAATGAGACGAAGGAGGAAACAGCCATCCAACTTAGGCTCGACCGGGAATCGAACCCGGGACCCAGCGGTTGGAAGCCCAAAGCGCTACCTCTGAGCTAGGCCCCCGCCCTAAGCTGTGTTGATCTCAGTGCAGAAAGCCTTATGCAGTGAGGCTGGTTTGCAGCAAGTGGGCCTAGAAACCTTATCAAAGGTGATGGAAACTAATAACATGAATCAGTACTTGAAAATCAGCAACAAAACTGAAATCCTGCGGCTGGTTCTTGAAAAATTACAATGATATAAAATAATTCTTGCACTTGGCATCAGCATGTTTAATTTCGATTACGATTGTGGCTAAAAAGAGTCAAATTGACCACTTAACGGAATGTTAGAGGCGTGAGTTAAAAATAGTCACCATTGCGTCAATATTGCAGCAGATCAGACAAAAAAATGACCAAAAAAAAATCACATCATGTTTCATGCATTTAAAATCTGAATGTTTTTATTAATGCTGAAATTTGTTTTTGGCAGAATGATCTCTGCAATGCAGTGGCATAACTTTATGGTAATGTACCTAAAGGTCCATGCACAATTTACTGACTTCATTCAGAAAAGCAGTGGCCTTGAAGGAGAGAAGCAATGTTTCATAGCTGTCTAAATGTGAAACCCCATGAAAAGCATTAGGTTTCAGTGAAGCTGTAACTAAACCGTTAAAAAAAAAACATGTTATTTTCAATGATGACAACTTGCTTGATGTTACCAAGTGTGGCTAAAATTACAGCACCAGATTTTGAGCAATTTTCAGCTTCCTTGGAACAATGGAATCTTCCATAAAGACAATCCTTGGTGCAAAGTTTACTCATTTTAATGTTGCGGAGGTCTTAATGGAAATATATAATACATGAAATACAATTGTAGAAGTAGGAATTTGTCTACATGCATGGAATTTGACAGTATTGATTATGATGTTTCTCAATGTTGGGTAGTCTTAATAGTGAGGTGGTCCTAATGGTGAGGTGGTCTTAATAGTGAGGTGGTCTTAATGATGAGGTGATCTTAATAGTGAGGTGGTCTTAATAGTGAGATGGTTTTAATAGTGAGATGGTCTTAATAGTGAGTGGTCTTAATAGTGAGATGGTCTTAATAGTGAGATGGTCTTAATAGTGAGGTGGTCTTAATAGTGAGGTGGTCTTTGTAGTGAGGTGGTCTTAATAGTGAAATGGTCTTAATAATGAGGTGGTCTTAATAGTGAGGTGGTCTTAATAGTGAGTGGTCTTAATAGTGAGGTGGTCTTTGTAGTGAGGTGGTCTTAATAGTGAGGTGGTCTTAGTAGTGAGTGGTCTTAACAGTAAGGTGGTCTCAATAGTGAGATGGTCTTAATGATGAGGTGGTCTTAATAGTGAGATGGTCTTAAGAGTGAGGTGGTCTTAATTGTGATGTGGTCTTAATAGTGAGATGGTCTTAATTGTGAGGTGGTCTTAATAGTGAGTGGTCTTTATAGTGAGATGGTCTTAATTGTGAGGTGGTCTTAATTGTGATGTGGTCTTCATAGCGAGGTGGTCTTAATTGTGATGTGGTCTGCACAGTGAGTGGTCCTAATGAGGTGGTCTTAGAGTGCTCCAATACCACTTTACCATTAAGACCTCATGAATAACACTAACCAATCATTATGACCAGCTAAGGGATGGTCTGTAATGTAGGGTCCCTGACTGGCATTGTAAATGTTCTCCTTTTTTTTGCCGTCCTTTCATGGGTAGCTCTAGTTTTTGTACAGCCAAACTGACTAATAAGTAAGCCACAGTTCTGGTCCATGGACAATCGGCTAAAGTGGCAGCCAATCTGGCCTTCCGTCCTCTCTGTGTCACTTTTGTTGAATGTTGGACTTTAATGCTGAATCTGAGCATGATGCTGTTTCCTTCAAAGTGGACTGAATAACCTACTACTATTGGAAATGAATCAGTTCTATCAGAAATTAAAGTGGAATCTCTATTCAATGTAAATGTAAAGGTAAATGGATTTTATAGTGACTGTCCGAGTTATCACAGTCAAAGCAGTCTCAACCGACTTTACAATTACACCCCTGGAATGTATGTTCAAGCTTGAGCAATTCTCAACTCCCTGGGTTAATACAACCTACCTGTCAAGACTACTAATAAGATCGCTCAATCTTGAAACCATCCCAATGTGAAGAAAACCTGACTATCAAGACCTCCTTCGTATAAAGGCCGACTCAATATTTAATTCCGGTGGGTGGGTGGGTGGAATAGGGCTTTACGTCCTGTATCTCTGCACCTGATGGGCTAATTAGGGCAGGCAGGGACCATGGCAATGAGATGATGGATGAAACAGCCATCCAACTTAGGCTTGACCAGGAATGAAACCCACGACCCAGTAGTTGGAAGCCTGGCACACTACCACTGAGCTAGACCTCAACCCCTTATTTTATTCAGGTCATCATAACTAAGACTGACAATGTTTAAACCTATGTATGAGAATGTCTGAATGGTGACGTTCTACTCTGGAGTGGTTCTCCTTCACTCGTAACAAAGCAAAAAATAAAAATAAAAAGCACAAACGGGGCTCAGACATGCTTCAAGCACTCAATTAGTTCAGAAAAGAAAAAAAGAAAAGAAAAACGAAAACAAAAAACAAGGCAAAGATGGGTGAAAATCCTTTAAACACAGGAACCAAACTTGATAGCTCTGTCAATACCTGGGTTCCCTGAGATCTTGGATCTTGTCCTATCCTTGCTGCCACAGGGATTTGTCAATGAGTTGAGCCACAGGTCATATCTGTAACAGGAGAAGCAGCAGTAGCAGTTAGAATGAAAGCATCTGCGCCATCATTAGCATACTCATTTGCATTATCATTTACATAATCATCTACAAGGCAGTTTCGCAGCCATGCTGTTACAACTCCAGTTATACGAATGTCATGTCTCGCTATAACAAACTCCAGTTATACGAATGTCATGTCTCGCTATAACAAACTCCAGTTATACGAATGTCATGTCTCGCTCTAACAGACTCCAGTTATACGAATGTCATGTCTCGCTATAACAAACTCCAGTTATACGAATGTCATGTCTCGCTATAGCAAACTCCACTTATACGAATGTCATGTCTCGCTATAACAAACTCCAGTTATACGAATGTCATGTCTCGCTATAACAGACTCCAGTTATACGAATGTCATGTCTCGCTATAACAGACTCCAGTTATACGAATGTCATGTCTCGCTATAACGGACTTCAGTCATTTGAATGTCTAGCTATCTGAACATCTGTTAATTTGGGACACATAAGTCAATCTTGCTTATGTTAAACTGCTACAACTGTACAATTATTCCAAATTGTTTTTATTGGGAAGTTGCATTTATTGCGTTAAAAAAATATATAAAATAAAAATACATTCATAATACAAACAAAATCCTTTGGGGACCAAGGTGTTCGTTGCTTGACTAATGCCAATATAATTTAAAACAAAGAATTTAAGAACACCAGTACTTATGCTAATGAGGTATTTTGGTTAATCTTTCTGTGCGGTCTGGATTTTTTAAAGGCAAACACATTTTAATGACATAAAAATAGCCAAAAATACTGCTGTAATTGCAGTGGTATTATGACAACCGCACTGTAATCCCGTGCAGCCTGCAAACTGAAGGCCAGAGGATATCATGTGAATCCAGCTCTTATTGGTTGAGTGACAGCCTTGACAAACGGGAGTCCTGGATTCACATGACATCATCTGGAATTTAGCTTTCAAGTCTGTGAGATTGGTTTCCAAGTCTATGAGATTGGTTTCCAAGTCTATGATATTGGTTTCCAAGTCTATAATATTGGTTTCCAAGTCTATGAGATTGGTTTCCAAGTCTATGTGAGATTGGTTTTCCAAGTCTATGAGATTGGTTTCCTAGTCTTCTATGAGATTGGTTTCCAAGTCTATGAGATTGATTTCCAAGTCTATGAGATTGGTTTCCAAATCTATAAGATAAGTTTCCAAGTCTATGAGATTGCTTAACAAGTCTGTGAGATTGGTTTCCAAGTCTATGATATTAGTTAACTATGGCTGGATTGGCTTGTTGTATCTTCCTGACTCATGAAACTCACTCACGATCTGTCTCCCCTTCTATTAAGCATGACTTCCGATTTCCATGGGATTTATGGTCCTGTGAATAGAGCCACAAATGCAATATCATATGTCTTGACATTTGATAAATTGCATCCTCAGATCCTGGTTACTAAATAATGGAATACGCTTAGGATGCGGAGTAGTAACAGCAGTTTCGCTGAACAACATTACTCGGGACTTCCAGACTGTTAATTTGAATGAGAAAGCCCCCCCCCCCCCTCCCTTTCTTCCTTATGACAAAGGGGGTTAACACTGAGGAAAATACCTTGAACCACATTGACCAACACAAGGCTCTGTGTAATGCACACTCAAGTTAGGCCTACATGTCTAGGTATCCCATACCATAATAGAATAATCTTACATATAGTCCACCACGTGACCTTTTATTTTTGTTCTTTTGCGGTATATAACCAACAAAATTAATAGTTAACTCCCTCCTGAGTGCAAACTGAACTTGTTTTGCGTAATAAAGGCATTAAAACAAAACAAACAATCAAACAAATTAGTAAATATGCCTAATGGAGTATAAGTTAGTTATATCCCTCATAGTTGGGAGTTTACTAACATTTTTGTTTGCTTATATACAACATTTTTAGCTAACTCGCTCCTATTCGGAATATTACTCGTACTGGTTAGCATGTTGTATTGGAGCATTCAATCAAACTGACTACATTATATGATGTCACCAAGTTATAAAAAGCTCTGGCCAATCCCTGAGTTGGTTGTTTGCCCAAATATTTGTTGATTCAGGGAGGTTCTCAAAGATTAAATGGGGGCCAGGTGGTTTTGCAGCAAGTTTTATGTATTTTAGTTCAGTGGCCCCCTCGTCACCCACTAGTTTACTGCTTGCTTTCAGCCCACACTTGCATACGTCACATGGTTAGTTGTGGTATGTTGCTTGGACTGAGTGTAGTCAGTTTGATCGAACAAGCAGCAAAAATTATGTACCTCTCTTCTATTGATCATTCATCATCATGTTGTATAAGTTACTATAACCCTTTTAAAATGTCCAATAACTTGCTCCTTTATTACATGAGATAGGCAAACTTCTGAGTATAAGTACAGCTGTTAAAGATGGAGGCGGATTTCAAATTATATGTCTCACTTGAGCTCACTGCATGTACTAATGACTGGAAGTGGAGAGACTATGGCTACAACTCATGTCAGATTAAGGTTATTGGTACAGTCTTGCCTTAAGGCAGAGGATGACTGAATTAAGAACACACTTACAGCCGATTGCACATCTGCCAGCAGGCCATAAGACCAAATTGCAAGTGTGCCAGTCACGTCATTCAAGCATGGTAAACTGTGACATTACTAGAACACTTTGTCAAGTGACTGATCACACTTCATTGCAATCCACTGTAAGAGCACTATAACTATATGTGGTGACTGGTTAGTGCTAGGTTTTGACTGCGTGGAAAGATTATACCATAGTAGTAGTAGTAGTAGTAATAGTAGTAGTAGTAGTAAAATTTTATTAAATGTCACTTTTGATCAGAGTCAAAATAATACATACAGTTAAAATACAATAAAATAATGACTCAAGCAAAATGCTTCTGTACGACCTATTCTACAAAACAATATAGTAACAAGAATAAAAATTTTCAAATAAAGTAAAAATAAAGAGAGCATCTAAGAATTTCTACTATCGATAATGTTACATGGCTCTACAGTTTCAACACCAGGGTTAAATACAGTGTCTTTGGAGTGTAGCACCAGTGAACATTCTACGTTAAATTGAAATATTGTTCAGGTCATTTACATCACCTAGCCAGCTAGTAACAGCAGACTTGAAGCTGCTGAGTGAGACAGAACTTCTGATTTCAGCCGGAATATTTGACCATAGTTTTGCACCAAAATACTTTAAGCTTTTCTTTCCGTAGGTTATTGTATTGAAATTTAGCAGTGTGAAACTATCATTGTCTCTTACATTATAGGGCAATTCTCTGTTTGTGAGTAAGTCTAGTATATATGATGGAGCTAATCTTGATTTTACTTTGAACATTAATACAGCTACAGATTTAATGCATCTTTTATGAATATTTAGCTGTCTTTCTTGCATACAGAGAGTCTCATAGGAAGAGTCATTATCATTTGCTACAAAGCGAAGTGCTCTCTTATTTGTTTTTTCAAGCTTGTCTGCTGTTGTTTTGTTCGTAAACATCCAAACAACTGGGCAGTAATTAAAGGTACTGCCTATGTAGCTGTTGTAGAGTGTGATTTTACATTGTCGGTTTAGGCATTGTTTTATTCTTTTCAGAGCATTAATTTGTTTGCTTGTCTGATTACATATACCATCTATATGAGAGTTATAGTTTAACTTCTGGTCAAATTCTACACCTAGTATGCTAACTGAAGTTGATGCTTGTGTATCAAAATTGTTTATTTGTATGGATATGTCTATGTTTGTCATATGACGATTTAGGAACATCAGCTGGAATTTATCTGCATTTGCCTTCATGAAGTTTGAGTGAAACCAGTTTATTGCTGTCGTACAACATTGTTGTTTCGAGTTTAGATTTTATAACATTTATATCTTGGTTTGTATAGCTTAGGGTGTTACCATCTGCATAATTGTACATTTTGAGTTGATATTTTTGTAAAGCAAAGGAATAGCAACAGGAGGGGACTAAATGTTATAGGTTCCAAAACGTCTGTTAGTCATGTCCAGTACAATGACCAGACAGTCAATATAAGTAACAAATTTGCAGACAAGATGTTTTCTATATACTAGTCTAAGTAACCAACTCCTAAAAACACAAGCCACCCTTGTCAATAGAAGAAGATTAAAAGTATTTACAAAGGGAAATCCCTCCTTTAAGACAAACTTCCCATGATATATGCACTGAAAATCATGTGGACTAGATAAAATGGCGATTTTCATAAATTACCTTTATTAAATTATAAATATGGTTAATAATCAGTAGGCAATCTGAGGCAATCTGCTTTCAGGCGCCGCCGCCTTACCTGTAGGCCAATAGCGTTTGTTTCGGAATAATCCGATTAATCATTCAAACAAAACTGGAGAGCGCTTCCTGTTTATTCATTCGCTCTCATTTCTTTTTGATTATTTACTGGTCGCAGAACAGACTACCCCTACCATAGCCAAAAAGATATGTAAGTTAAACACAATAAACTAATAAGGTCTCTTTGTGAAGAAAAATTACCGCTAAGTAGTCTTTAATTGCTTTTCCTAACTGCGTAGGCCACATTGGGAGGATGGCAAGCCTAATCCACTTTGAATAAATGAAGTTTAAAAATATATTTTTACCAACTTAATTCACATTTACGTGGGGTTCATATGCAAATTAAGTTAAACTTCACACAATTTATAATGAACTTTGAAGCTGCGAGGCTTCTACATATCAGGCATTTGATGAAAATGTACTCTAGGATGTTGATTGGAAGTGACTGTTCTCACTACAGTTTGTAACAGTTTTGGAATACTCACAATTTTAAGTCATCTAGATTTTCATTTTTCAAGCCGATTGTTTGGTCCATATATTCGTGTGACTAAATTTCATTTATTAATGAAATAAAGAGGAAAAAATTTGAACCAAATGTAACCTACAAACTCCTACAACATCGCTGAGGCTAACTTTGCTCGATTTTTATTCGCGACATAATGATGGGTGGGTGGGTGGATTAGGGCTTTACATCTTGTATTTCTGCACCTGGTGGGCTAATTAGGAAAGGTAGGGACCATGGCAATGAGACGAAGGATGAAACAGCCATCCAACTTAGGCCCGACCAGGAATCAAACCTGGGACCCAGTGGTTGGAAGCCCAGTGCGCTACCACTGAGCTAGGCCCCCACCCTGCGACATAATGAATTTTACTTTTAATGAAAATATGTTTGACTCACATTCTGGGATTCAACTCTTAACAGGCATGCACCTTCACCACTGGACTAGCACATCCACAATTATTGGCTAGAAGTATGTTGCATGATACACAAAATAGGTGGTGCTTTGTACTCTCTACTGGGACAAGCAGAATACCTTCATTAGGACAGGATGTTTCCTAGCTATTAGTTGTATGTGCATTGTGCAACATGTTATAGCCTCCAAACTGGGGGGCTTGAACCTGGAACCTTTCGTTAGAAGTACATGCACATTAGCCACTAGGCCACCGCACCTCAATATTTAGGTAGAATGCGGGTAATCATGGCTATGCGGTTAGTCATTCCGGATCTCGACAATTTACCCTCAGACATATATTACTTATCGCCACAGCACTGATGACTGAAAGTTTTAGTTTGTTTGGGTGTCTTTTACAAGATGTAATAATAATAATTACCAACTATTAACCTCTTTTAAAATATAAATGACTTCACAACCTTCAGCCCAGATTTGTGAAAAACTTCTGTGAAGTTTCAATCGTCCGTGCTGTGACGATAAGCGCAGTAAGTCAGTTTACACTAATTTCCTAGACATATAAGCTTTCAGCGTATCAGTCTGATCGCTCTCAGTCACAGTACTAGTGTATAACAACACTTTACCAAGGGTACTTGTGATAAAAATTCAGCTTTCTACAAATCCAAGCTGTTGAGAGAGATGTGTTACTCACTGAAGTCTTGATGTGGTGGTGGGTGGATTAGGGCCATACGTCCTGTATTTCTGCACCTGTTGGACTAATTAGTACAGGCAGGGACCATGGCAATGAGATGATGGGTGAAACAGCCAGCCAACTTAGACTCAACCGGGAATTTAACCCAGGACCCATTAGTTGATAGTTATTGACTGAAGTAGTCAGGGCCTTTATAGAAAGTCAGCAGTTACAAAATATTTCTTAATCACGGCTTAGAGACTGTGCTGAAAGACCCAAGTCACATATGTTAAGTATAGCGACATATTGGCAGTACTGTCATTTCACAAACGAAATGTAAGCAAAAGTGTAATTACATGGCATGAAGGAACTAAGCAGCTCTCCTGCAAGTCATTGCTCTACTCCACTCATGTGTAAATTGGGACCTGGCTATGGACAGTGATGGCTATCTGAGAGTACTCTATTGGGCGTTGAGAAAGGCTTATGCCTGAACAGGTGTGCCAAGGGCGTAATTATACAGTCAACATAGTATGTGTCATGTAAATGAAACTCCTAACCTGCATTTGCATTAATCTTTAGTGCACCCCAACATGACTATCCCTATCTACTTTGTCTCTTGATTAAAATTGACATGACTGAAACAAGTGGAAAAAATTTCAACAGATCGAGTTTCTCTAATTGAACATTTTTCTTTAGACATTTTTCACTAATTATTGTGAGGTCCTTGATAATGAAGCAAGTCTTCCTTAGAGGACCATTACGACATGATCATATTTTCATCCGATGTATCTTTGAATAATAGATTTCTCGGAGGTTCTGGGTTGAAACATGTTACCCACGTGACCACTATTCTCCCATATCGAGCGGCTAACGTAATGACTATATTAGGACACGGAACGTGTTTCGTGTCACACGCATTCGAAGTTCCAACGTTTCATCTGTGCTGGAGTCTCTCCACAGAGGTCGCATCTGCCCTGAACTTTTTTGATCACTGCAAGACATTGTGACCATTGATTCGGTCTATTCCTTGCCCTTACAGCACGCAAAGGAAGCAGTAGTCCTCACAGGGTGTCAATCAAGGGTCTCCTGACTTCCCTATGATATTTTAGGGCTTATATGCAACCATCGTAGAGCCTTTATCTTAATGTTATTTTTAAAGTTCTTCATATGTTAGTGCAGAATGTTTACGAATGCAATCATGGAGTTAATAACAGTTGTTTTTTTGCAGCTGCAATTGTTATTGCACTCAGTTTATTCCCAGATCATTATCAGATCATATGTTCTGGCTTATGAAAATATTATGCAAAAAGTTTCGGTCATTCAGCCAATTTGTCTTGATGTTCAATAATGACACATTTTGAAAAAAAACAATTTCCCAAGCATTGCCAATATCCCTATTAGACATTTCCTACTGACACTGTAGAAATGATAAAGAAGTTTTCCCAACATGAGGTATTGATACAAATGTGATGTTTTCCGTACCTTATAAGAACCCTAAATTGATGGATGTGGTTTGCCTCTTTATAATTCAGCTTGCTTTCAGTGTTGATGCACCCATAATAGTGATTTATTGCAATAGCAACATTTTCACAAAGATGATCCCTTTGTAAATCCTTGTGAAATCGGGAGCTGTTGTCCAGAAGAGGTTTCCACATTTAGTTCTTTACCCATATATGGTGGGTTTTACTAACTTCAAGGCACTACCAATTTGACATCTCATGTGAAAAAACTAAATTGAGTTGTATGCGTGTGTGGGTTCGAAGCGAGTAATGAACTAGTGGGTTAGGAGGGAGCACTTTCTCAGACTTGCCGCAATACCTTCTGGTCCACATTTGATTTTTATTTGTGCAAACAACAATCTCAGGGATTGGCCAGAGCTTCTTATAACAGCATGACATCACATCAACACTTCCATAAATCTTGTGTGCAATGTAGTCTGTTTGATTGAATGCTCTATAACTTTCAAAAGCCAGGATGTGAACCTGGAATCTTCAGAGGAGCTGGCTTCACCTCTAGACACGACTTTCGTATGATGATTATTCAAGTACCTTCTAAGGTAAGCTAAGATAAAAACGCTTAACATCGGGGCGTTATCTGGCCGGGCATTGGTCGGCGCAATCCTGCTTTAGTCCAATGATTGGGTGGACATTATACATTAATGACATAAACTTTTAAACTCTTACAGTAATCCTACTTCTGCCAAATGCAGGCCATGAAACACTAAGCATAAACAATTGTCATTCTGTAATTATTTGCATTATTGTTTACCATTTAGAAGTAATCTTAATGTTAATTATTAAGCCTAATTATTGCTAAAGTAATAACCAAGCTTTCCTCATCACATGGTTATTCGTAATATTTCAAGTTTATTGTAGGCATTAACAATTAATGGGCTTATCTTATACCTGAGCTAAACAATGTAGTTTAGAAGCAGATTGAGAGGTTTTGTGGAGTCAGAGCTCTTAACTTTTAAGCACACAATTAATCCAGACTCTAATGATGCAATCTTGGATGAAAAATGCACCAGCTCACCTTTGTAAATGTAATCCATGATTCTAAAGTTAACAGCCCTCCCATTCCGGGTCCTATTAATCCAAATATAATTAATGGTAGGCGTGTTTACATTAAGGCTGATTTCAATGCAGACTATGGTACATTCTGAAGACAAAGGACATTTCAAAATTGTTAAAGTTAGCATTTGAAGAATGTTTCAGTAATTGATATGGCTTCATAACAATTGTTTACAGCCAATTTCATAGTCGTGGCAACTAATCTCATAGACTTGGGGTGTCTTAACCAATGAGAGTCCTGGTTCGTTAATTTATATAGATATGATTAATTGCTGTAGTAGAATTCAGCAAACAAAAAAGTCAACAAGAAGATTTATATATTTCACTTTTCCATAATAATCTGAAATAGTTTCGTAGTGATCTGAATGTGCTTAAACTTGGCACAGATGCTGAGTCACTTATACAACATATTGATGTAATCTGTGATAGAGCCTGTAAGCCAGGGACTACAAAATGTGATGGACTTGCTATAAAAGAGCTATGTGCCACCAGAGATGGTATTATGACAACTGTTTTAAATGTAAATTAACTATATGATGTAATTGACTTCATCTGTACACCTTAAGATTGAATAAAGATGTTAATAATAATATGTCAACATATTAAAAAATAAGAGGCAATTAAATCGCTCATTCAAACAAGAAAAACAATATGAAAAACATCTGTGTATGTCAGTAATAGGGTATATTTGGAGTAACCTGTACAGTTAGCCATAGACTACTGAAGCACAATATATAGCAGTGGACTTCATTGTAACTTATTGATTCTAATTTTCATTTAATGGCTCCATGCATGTTCGATAATGAGTAAAATTATTTATAATGGGGAGAAAAAATAACAGAGCCTACAGGGGGCACTACTACTGTAGTAGATACAAAAGACAATAAGATGACGTCACTAAACCATTGTTGCATGGATGATGTCACAATATAGATGATGTCATCGAGCAATACTTATCTGCTACGGTGTCAGTGACCTCTGGTGGGCCTTTTTCTCCCCATTGGGCTAAAATACGACAGAATTGGCCATTAGACTAATTATGTGTTAATTAAATGTTGCACATATCTAAGCTGTTGGAATATTGTAGCAATTAAAGGTAATTTCGTTAATTGCTTCTCCTGGGATAGTCATTCAACATAATTATATAATGGTCCACTTATATTTTCCCAGACAACATACCCATCATCTGTATGATTGTATGGTCTCATATGAAGCACCATCACTTGTTTATGCAGTGTGTACTATAATAAGACCCAATGGTTATGTGGTATATTTTTATATTCCCCACGAGTGGACAGATTGGCCAGGATTCACGAGTGGCGTAAGCCACGAGTGAATTCTGAAGCCAATCTGTCCACGAGTGAGGGAATATAAAAATATACCACATATCCACTTGGGTCTTATTTATACCCCACAATTTTCACTTTTAGTTGAACTGCCTGGCTAGGCATTCATGTAGTATAGAAAAAATCATGAATATTCATTTTTGCCATTGACCAATCAGAGCATTGCATAACTGTCAACAACGTCATAACCTCAAAACTTTCGGGGACATTTTCAGAATAATAAAGGAATTTACGAATGATATTTACAAACCAGTTGTTAAATATTTTTTGTAAGAATTTGTTTTTATAGTAGATTTTGAAAGATAATGGTTTATTGTTCAGTATTATTCGATTGTATTACCAAAGCGATGACGCTCCTGTCACGTTGCCCATAGCAACACAGCCACACAATAGCTTGTATCTGTGGACTGAACAGACCATTGATTTTTGTTACGTTTTTTGGTCCTAGAATCGTTAATTTTGGTCCGATTTCAAATATTAAATCTTTCTTAGGGAGCTGACAATTTTATCTTCTGAATGGTGGTAAAATTATGACTCCGAATATTGTTTTAAAGTGGCGGCGCTAGTTTAAACGGCGAAGCGCTTAGCTGCAAAAAGTGATTTTTTGTCAGTGGCCTGCCATACATAGAAGTATGTGGTATACATTTCCCATACTTGTAAGGTAAGCTATGTAGTATACCGGTATACCACATCTAGGCTATACCACATGGCTTTTCTATGTGGTATACAACTGATTGTGGGGTATACATTTTAAACTAATTTAATCTTGCAGATTTTAATGCATTTATATTTAATATTTATGTATTTTTATGTAATTTGACAATGATACATTCACCAAATGGTGTCAGCCAGCCACATTGTTTCAAATTATGTCATATATATATATATATGTCCTTATACTGTTGGCCAGGGTGTGGCATAAAATCTTGCACCAGCAGCTACTGCTACTTATTTTGTTATTGCCTCAATTGACCGTGATTACATGCAGCTGCAATCATACACACAAAAGTAATAATAGTCCTAAATCATCTTTATAAATTTGTTTTTTTGTTTCCTCAAGAATTATAGATAATAAGGATCTAAATATAGCACATGCACACTTATCACACCTTCGGGTGATTTTCACCTCGGCTTTTGCAATACAAGCAATAGATTATGTCACTGATCATACAGATGTGTTACAGACACCTTTCTTGACCTTTGCCGCTAGAAATAGGGCAAACAGATTAATTTTTAATAAAAAGGTAGAGCATTTACACCTTTGAGGCAGAAAGTGCCATTTTGGATTTTGGTCAATTTTCTGTCTTTTCTGTCTAATTAACTGGCCAATCCTCCTGAAAATCATGTGATTATTTCGAACTTAGTTGTGGATTCAAAAATCCCTCTGGAATGCTAATATATTTCTCCATTTTAATTTCATGACCTGGCTGAATCAAAGCTGGAACCAACCTTCTTATCATGTAATACCATGATATATATATGAACCCTCTCAATATTTCAGATACTGATATTGTCTGACATTATAAGATCAAACAAATAACAATGACCAACTGCTTATACCCCTAACTAAATGTGGCAAAACTTTAAAAGACTTCATAAGCATTTGAGTAACCTAGAGCTATCTCGAAAGAGGAGATGCCTGGTGCAAGTTTTTAGGCTGCACCCTGTAAATTTCATTTGGCATATCGTCTTATTATAGTCGAGCAAAAGCTTCTCCTTATGTTATCTGTTCATACATACGACTTTAAATAAAATTTATCGTATCTTATCTTATCTTATTATATGGGCGGACATCACTGTGGACGTCAAACACTCAGGCGGAGTCTGCTGTTTGGGAGTCAGGCAGAAATCAGTGTCCAACATTTTGACAGTGTGGATTAATTTATATTTACCACAAGAAATCAAAGCCTCCTTATACTCATAAAATCATAAGCAACGTCGCCATTGTTTGAATTCTTGGTCACCCATATATTCAAAGCCAATTACAGGAATTCTTGCCTGTTAAGACTATTTGCTGACAATGTAGCCTGCTTCCTCGTCTTTAAATTTAATTTTCAAAAAATCCCTCATTTGACAATCCCCAGCTAGGTGGACATTCTGCTGGTCTAATTGGCCAATCAGACTTTTTTTAAGTCTCCGCTGATTATGGAAGCTCACAGTAAATTCTGCTATTGAATGGTCTTCATTGTGCGCTAAATAAATTACAGTGGTTCGATCTATCCATCTATCCATCTGTCTATCTATCTATCTATCTATCTATGTATCTATCTGTCTGTCTATCTATCTATCTATCTATCTATTAACCTATCTATCTAACTAGCTAACTATCTAACTTTATATCTATCTATATATCTATGTATTCTGATCTGATCCATTCATATCTAATCTATTCTTATCATATCGTATCTTATCTTATCTGATCTATCTATCTAATCTACTATCTAAAGGTGCTCCTGTAATTGCAGTCTGTAACTATCCTGGCCAACCTTTCTCCAACCGTTTGCATGGTGTACTTCCATCGCCCCTTAAGTTAGTGGACTTCCTCTTCTCTTATCTCTGCATCCCAGCTTCTGGTGAGCTACGTTTGCTATCCACTTGACCTTCATGCTGTTTCTTTTCAAAAGGTCCTCTGCCCTTCTATGTACTTTTGCTAACGTTTTACTTTAGTTTTATTTGTATATTTTGAATACTACCCAGATAGCATTCCAAATCGTATCAATATCAGCGCGATGTTGGCGATGTTATTATACCGCTGGTGGCCAACATAGAATGCTATCTGGGTATTTGGAATGCTGTCTGGGTATTTGGAATGCTATCTGGGTATATACCTTTCTTCTGTTCCATATTTCTGAGCATCAGATCTGTCTTTTATATCAATGATTAACATCTTTTACTCATAGGTCCTTCTGGTACAGTGGTTATACTGGTAACAGGTCCAAAGTCAACAGTGCTTCAGTCAAGTCATTTTGGTTGTTGCTGTTTGTAAATTTGAACTGTGAAAATCCATTGAATACCAACCATTCCTGACTGTTTATGAAACACAGTAATCAACGGGTTCAGCTAATTTCTCTGTTGCTATGGAGCTATTTTAATAGCTTTTTGGAAAGTTGTCTTCATTGTTTTCCAACAACATTTCCAGCCCTCTACTTTCTGTGTATCCATATATATATATATAGAATTGTATTGACCGCAGAGCATCAAAAAGATACATGTGTCATGAAAAGATAAAAACAAGGATAAAAATTAAAACATACATATATATAATGATTAAGTAAAATAAAAGAATATAGCATTTATTAAATATGCTAGGCACACTAATTGGGGGTTATGCATGACTGGAATGCGATTGCATGAATTGTGCATCTAAAGCAACAACAAAATGATCTCGTGTATCATATCTTATTAAAATTCTGACAAAGTATAGGAAATACTTAATTTCTAAGAACAAAACATCATTAAACTATGAAGTAAAGCAAAATGACGTCACCCCAAAAAAAAAAAACATTATGGTAATAACATGCATTCGCACATCCCTAGGGAGTGATGCTCATTTTCAAATGCACAAGTCATGATTTAGAATCCAGTGTTCTTTTAATGAGTTTCCCAGTTGTCATGCAAGAAATGCGGGACTAAAATTTGAACCCTGAGGCATTCCAGCCACAAAGAATATTCTTTGGTTATTGCCGCATGCAATGCAATAGAAATGCTGTCACCACAATGTGTTATTTACATGACAAGAGGCTATACATTGGCTGTACATTGGAAAAACACAGCTACATTTACATTGAGTAAGAATTTTACCAAAATATTAAGCTTTATTGACATTTTTGTGTCGTTAAACTGAGTACTCCTTACAGTAAATGACTGCAAATTACTGAAACTTTCAGATTACTCAGCAATGCATTAAAAAAGGAACTGAACTCAATCCAGTCCCAGTCCCATCCCTTTTGAATAGAATTGAAAAAAGCGAAAGGGCAGCTTTAACTCACTCAGATGGAGTTCCTTGATTCAGTATCGAATATTTTCTTCCTTTTTCCCTATTCAAGGCTTTTTGACAATCCTCTTGAGTACCTTGATGCAGTACTTCTTTTTTTCTTGATTTTCCTGTTCAAGACCTCTTAACAATCCTTTCAGATGGAAAAGCTGATTTGGCAAGCCAGAAGTTTTTTTGATGTTGTGATCGAGCATTTCCTCCCGTCATATGTCTTTGTTTGAAATAAAGTACTGCGCTTAATCTGTCACTTTGAATTTGAGTTCCTGTCGACAGCTGAATGAAATCAGTGGCAGAGCAAAGTTGGTTTTTTATTTCAAAAATGATTGAACGTTTATAAAGGCTAATAATATTGGGAAGAAGAAGATGTTAGCCATCATCGGCATCCCGGGTAGCATTCCAAATCAGACCAGCATCGTTTTGTTATTGGCCGCAGTCAGTATGACATCATTTTGACATCGCTGACATCGCGCCGATGTTGATACGATTTGGAATGCTATCTGGGAATGCTAGTTGACTTCCAACTATGAGATATAAAACTAATTTATACTATTTTAGACATATTTTACTAATTTAGTTTCAACTGATAGTTTACTTTTACTGCTCTTACTATGCAAGAATGTTTACATTCACAAGGGTGATAATTGGCATACCCATATAGTATTCCAAATCGGACCAGCGTCGTTTTGTTATTGGCCGCAGTCAGTACGACATCATTTTGACATTGCTGACATCGCGCCGATGTTGATACGATTTGGAATGCTATCTGGGATTGGTTGTCACACTGATGTCTAGCCAACGTTATCTGGATATGACCATGGACAATTATGATTGACTGATAACAATTTGTCTTACAGCTTAGTTCATAGAGTTGGGAACTAATACACAGACATGGAAGCTGAATCCAGATGACGTCATGTGAATCCTGGTATCTTATTGGTTGAAGAACTGCCTTAACCAATAGGAGTCCTGGGTTCACATGACGTCCTCTGGAGTTTAGCTTCCAAATCCATATTATTTTTCCAACTCTATGAAATTGGCTGTAAATGAAAAGTATGCGCTTTAGACTAATGGCTGTCTCTTCCGTAGACCCATTCCTACTTTTGCAACATTATGCCACAAAGGGTCGCATAGGAGGGCAATTGCCCTGTGGTTCTTCAAAAGTTTGGAATGAAAATGAGGTAATTTGGGTGAACAAGGAATTTAACAGTGCATATCAGCTTATATTAACCGTAAGCCTCCAAAATAGTAGCAATCTACAATGTATGTACTTAATCATGCAAATGAGTGATGGCGTAATTCAAACAACGACCTCATTTGCTGCTACACGAAACCAACAGAGTAATTGATCTACTTTTAGCATTGAGCTAATCATAATATAGTCTACAAAAGTGGTTAAAAGTTTGTCTTTTGTATGAAGTAAGGCATAGCATAAGATAAACAGTTGGAGATGTCATTGTCGAGTGGTCAAGATGCAATATGTAAGGTTGTAGGCTTGAGCCTGATGCATCAACTATGGCTGCTCGGCTGTGTAATCCCCAGAAAGGCTCATGCTTGAACATGATCACGCTGGCGGGTTTAATGTAATAATTCAATCTAAGTGAGCACATACTTCTGTTACAGTATTCAATTGTTTTTTTCATTATCATACCCAGAGCCCTTTAAGAGTTGTAAACTGCCACTAACCCCCATTGTTCGAGTGTTGCTTGTATTTCAGTTAACCCATATTGCAAAATCCATAAAAGTACCACTGATAAGACTGATGCTCGTTAGGTCACTGCACAATGTGTCATCCATTGCCACACACAGGAACCGGAAATACTATTCAAATAAACAGCATAATCAAGATGGAGCCCTTGCATGTGACAAAGAAACACAAAGTACAACATAAACTTTCAAGAAGGACGATGCTATTCTAGTCTATGGTGGTTGGTGGGTTGATTTGGGCTTTATGTCCTGTATTTCTGTACCTATTGGGCTCATTAGGACAGGCAGGGACCATGGCAATGAGATGAAGGATGAAACAGCCATCCAACTTAGGCTTGACTGGAATTGCACCCGGGACCCATTGGTTGGAAGCCCAGCATGCTACCACTGAGCTAGACCCCAACCCTCAATTCTAGTCCCTGTGTTGGACTAAAATGTGATATTAAGCGAATTTCTTTAAATAAGCATATCACCTGTAAAAAGTAACTAAATTTAACCCAATGGGAGTTTATGAGACAGTGGCCCAGGCATTTGCCTGCCAATTTGTCAGTTGGTTTGGATATCTGATTATTCTGCAACTGGTACTTAGCAACAAGCAACCACAGCGATGCATTAGTATGCTCTCTTAAGCCCCTGCCATTATAGTAACCATAATTATTATCAAAGCTGAATGCAGGGAGTTGAGAATACTCCCTTTGCGTACGACAGCCATGTTGGCATTTTAACCTCATTGACCTCAATTTGCACTCAGATATATTTATGTCACGTCATCAACAGACAATGGCCATGGTGAGGTCAGAGTGCATGAACAATGGAGAAGTAATGATGTCATAATTTATGACGTAATCAAAATGGGTAAAAATGCCAACATGGCTGCTGCACGTAAAGGGTTTTGGGAGTCTACTCCATGTTGCACATTTAGCTCATGGGTGGTACTTTTACTTGCCCCTGCATAGACACCAAGTAAAAGGCTAACTGAAATATAGGAAGGACAGAACCATTGGAGGATAATGGTAGATAATAAGAATGATAATGCTTTATTACATTGCAATTATAAGGATTACATTTCTACAATTAGACTTGATCAGAAAACACGTAAAATTGAATTTAATGCACACATAAAATCATATATTAAAATATGTAGATAGAAATTAAAACGTTGATGCATTGGCTTAAACTGAGCCCATGTCGCACATTGCATAAGGACTAAAATTACATAATAATAATATGATTGTATAGCAGTTATATTTTTCTATTCATGCCCTCAGTGAAACAAGTTTGAAGTTGCTGGTCCTGCTCATTCGCTGAGGGTTTGCTGCATAAGCAGCGCTATGTTTTTAAATCTCTTTCTCCAATAATGTCATTCAATCATCAACTTCGAAAAAGATACAAAATAAAAACATGAATTACATTGCTGCAGGTGGAAGTACCAAAGTGGGCTCATAATTTACAAGAGAAATACCAAGACTAAAAAATACTCTTGTCCTAATCAATGATTCATTGAGCAAGATTCATTTTGGTGATAACAAACACTTCGGTTAATTGATGGAAAATGTGGCCTGTATTATGAACTCCTATTCGTGATTAGTCTGGTGTTAATTCTTGGATCAAGAATCTTGTCCTCAAGGGTGTGCTGATTAATCGATATTATTGCGCTCGATTAATCACATCGGTGGTGATTAATTGTTGGAATGTCACAATTTATTAGTCCACAATTTATTAGTGCATTTCAGGGAGGTTGAATTGGTATGCACCATTTTAACCATTACAGAAGATATGGCAAAAGTCAATTGAAGTACACAGCAATGAGCTCTATCTATGAATATAATAATTCAGGTACGTTTCCAAATCAAAATGGAACTTTATTATTTATCCACCTGAACTTCACATGTATCAAATTCTTGTACATTATGAGGCTACATTTTAATTGTTATTTAATTGTAGGATACAGTGTGTGCAGGGTATAACAATTATAGTTGCATTTATATACAGTGGTGCCATGGCCCAGTGGATGTGCTAGACTAGTTTGCGCAGGGTCGGGGGTTCAAACCCAGCCACAGCACGGTGGAACTGAGCAGATCACCCTTGAACTACTGTTTCACTCCACTCCAGTACAAATGGGTACTTGGCCATAGGCAGAGATGGCAATTGTAGAGTGCTTAGTCTGTGTGCGCAGGCGACGGCTGCCTGGTTGTATACTCCCAAGGAAGTTGAGAAAGGCCCATGTTTTAACAGGCCTGTCAAGGGTGTAATTGTAAAGTCGGTCAAGACTGCCTGAGCAGTGTAACCAACTATATAAAAAAATACATGCATATTTTTTCAGTGCGGTAAACACATTTCCAAACACCTAAGGTAAATGATATGTTCTACATCATCCCCAAAAGATTCCTTTTTGGAGGATCGATCTTTCCTTATCTGTAACCTGCTCTGATTTTATTCACGTGTCATTATGACATGGTTAAATCAGTTATATCATTAAAAGGAAATGTGTATATTTATAATTTCCATTAGACTGTCATAATTGTAGCCTGCAGGACATAAGGTTTTCTATAAAGTGATCGGACATTTCTGTACATATACTGTAATCATTTGTAATGCCACAAGAGGTCAGCACCTCAAAGCTGGCCAGAGAAATTAATTTAACCACCAGATGGCTTAATCCCTCCATTCCAGTTGAATTAGCTGGAGAGCAATTTCATTCACTCCACAGTTGCACTCCATAGCAACTACATGGAATGCTGACAGATTTGGCTACTTTGGTGTTTAGGTTTTTTTTATCTACAATAAATTGGTAAACCCAATTGGTCATTTCTACATCATCTTTTCCCTGAACAATGTTAATCACTGAAATGTATGAGGCCACAGACATAACATAATATTGTCTTTCAAGTTTATTATATATATGATTTTTATTGACAATATTATGTCAAACATGACATATCTGTCGCAAACATGAATTACATTCAAATTCAGAAATAATGTTGCAAAACATGAATACTTTGAAAATATTGATTAATAAATAAAAAATTAATTAAAATAAACGATAATAAATTAGTAATGGTTCCAGCCGCCAAGTCAAAGTTATTTACATGGATGATTATATTTGACATTATATCAGCAATTATATGTACTATATCATACTGTTTACATACACTTTTTATTGTACATATATTAAATAGGTAGACATGAAAACCCTATATTGCAGGCAGTTGAGAGATTATGCCTAAAATGCAATATGTATGTAATCGAAGATGAAAAACATTGTCTCATAGTATGCCCACATAACACACTTAGTCGTGAGGACCTCTTTAAAATAGTTAATAATCACATAGAAAATTTTGAGCAATTAAACAAAGAAGACAAATTTAAGACCATCATGAAATCAAAACAGCCTGAGTTGTTAAAATCCCTTGGAAAATTTCTTGTAAATATTGATGCCTAATGAATGGTCGTGTCATCATCTATCGTCGAGCATTAACCATCACCCCCCAAACTAGCAGTTTTATTTAACAAATGTATGTAAACAAAACTTAATGCTCATATTACCGTGCTATTGTTCAGCAACTGGGACCATGGATGTATAGATAATCTATTGATAATGTATACCTTTAACTTTTATACCATATATATATATGTATATATTGAATATAGAAATAGTGAGTAGAAGTAGACTTAGTACATGTTTTTATCTGTTATTTTTGACAAATGTATCATGTATGATATTACTGTGTCAATAAAAGCATATATATATTTATTCAAGTAATTATAATTTAATCGGGGAATTCCATGTATGTACAAACATTAGGTCACCAAATTCAAAGAAAAAAAACTTATAATTTAAAAATGGTTAACACTGTTTTCACTGATATCTCTCAACCACCCATATTATCCTTTTCCACAGAAAAACGCAGTAAGATTTGTTGTGTTATTAGTAAGGGCATTATTCACAGCGTCTCATCATGCCACGATCAGCTATGTATCTCAGAAGACTGATGCAACATTCTGTTAAAAGATGCAATCGCGATGACAAATCACCTCACTGTATCATTATATTGTGGATGACAGATTACATTATTCATCTAGTCATTCATGGCCTGATGTATCCATCCCTATTGTTTAATAATATATTAATCTGTATTGTTTGCAAGGAATGGGGGCCTAGCTCAGTGTTAGTGCGCTGGGCTTCCAACTGTTTGGTCCTGGGTTCAATTCCCAGTCGAGCCTAAGTCGGATGCCTGTTTCATCCCTCATCTCATTGCCATGGTCTCTGCCTGTCCTAATTAGCCCATCAGGTGCAGAAATACGGGACATAAAGCCCTTATCGGACACCCACTGTATTGTTTTGATCTATTGCAATCAATTTATGATTTTTGGTCACATTAAAGAGCTTTCATAACCTTTAATATTTTTGCTTATTATCTTCATTTTTGCCTATTAACAGTGATGTAGTACATACAAATAATGGTCATTGTCATAGTAACACATTTTCCTGAAACTGTTTTCCACTCTTTTTTTTATTTGAGCCAATAAATCCTGCCCCTTGACCAATTAAGGTGATAACTGAAAAATGTTGAGAATGGGATTTTTAGTCATTAACTGGAGTCTTAGAATAAAAAACGGTCCTTATTTATATACGTAGCTAAAACCAACTGAAGTGACCCAATTCAAGTCAATGAACCCAATTAATGTTCTGGAACCTGTGGGAGTTGAGGTTATATGAAGCCTTATTGTAAAGACAGACAGACAGACAAAGACATTTATTTACACAAAGAGACACACATTTCATATACAGACATTGTTTGAAACATACATAGACAAATAGACAAATAAACAAGTAAAGAATTATTTAAAATGTATTTTTCTCTAGGTGTGGGAGGCCTCTCTAAGGTCTTAAGACCGCTATCGAGAGGAGTGTGAGGCTTCTGCTCTCATTAATGAGTACATTTGACACGAGAAAGTATCATAGGGTCAGATTTATGTTGTGTAGATTTAATAGGGTTTTGTGTCGGCTTCGTCAATAACAAGCTATGCTTCACTATATTAGTATTACAACAAAATGTCACTGAAACTTCGAGTGGACGTAATGTGAAGGTGGGTACCGTGGTTAAGGCATTGGACTCGTACACGCATGGTCGCGCGTTAAATCCCAGCCACGGCATGGAGGAACTGAGCAGATCCTCCTTGAACCACTGCTTCACTCAACCCAGGTGTAAATGGGTACTTGGTTATAGGCAGTGATGGACCTGATGGTAATTGTGGAGTGCATTGACCCTAAGTGCGACTTAATGGCTGCAAGTTGGACGTGTGCTCCCCAGGGAGTTGAGAAAGACTCGTGCGTGAACAGGCCTGCCAAGGGTGTAGATTGTGATGTCGGCAGAGCTCGTTATACATCGAGATGGCAGACAGAAAACCCACACACATTTACACAATCCAGGACTCCTATTGGCTTGAGGACTGTCCTAAATTAGCCAATGGGAGAAACGAATTCAGATGACATCAGTATAAAGGAGTTTAGTTTCCAAGTCTGTGCATCCTGCTGTTAATATGAAAAATATATATTGTATAGGATACGGCTAAGGATAAGACATCTTTATTAAAGTGAAAATATACAATGAGTCAGAATAATATAAACTTTAACAGGGTTTCACCCAGCCCTCTAGTGGGCTTATATGTCACTAGCTTTTAACAAAATACATAGTTTGGTAATTGACAGCAAATTTTGATATTTCTAATTATTGTGTATGCATTACATTTTGTCTTAGTTGCATTGCTTTACTGACATATTTCGCTGTTTCTACTTGAGAATCTCTATTGAAATACAGGAATTTTTGAAAAACATCAAGTGTTACAAATGAAGGAATATAAGTATTAGTTACATAGAAATGTTCGGATTTTCTGCATCAAAAAGCTATATATAGAAGCTCCTGGTAGTCAGGTAAGACTCCTTAGCTGAAACCATAGTTACACTAGTTTCCAGCACTTTGATTTTGTTAGAAGATCTTTGATCATAATCTGATAAAGCTAGTAATTTAAGAAAGCCGACAAAGGATTTAAGGAATCGATTTTTATCAAGAATTTCTCTCTTTTAGGTACTTTGAAAGTGAGATTTCAGATATTATTTACTCTGTCACCTAATATACTGTCGAATTTAGCATCAGGTGAGCCGGTTCATTTCAGCTATGATCGATCTTGGCATTATGTAAATGAAATTCTGATATAACAGAAAAGGAGCCTTGTTACTTTGAAGCATTGTAGTCAATTATTTTGGCTATATTTTTAGGCTTAATTTTCAAAGGTGTAAATTGGGGTGGGGGTCTGGCTCAGTGGTAGCCTACTGGCAGGGCCGTAGCCTGGGAAAAGGTCTAGGAGGGGCAGTTGGGTCAAAAGTCACACTTCTGGTGTTCTGATGTACTTCAGTAACCATAAATGCACATTTTGCTAAATCCTGTGGGGGGTCAGTTGCCCCCCCCCCTTCAGGCTACGGCCCTGACTGGACTTCCAACCACTGGGTCATGGGTTCGATTCCAAGTCAAGCCAAAGTTGGATAGCTTTTTCATCCTTCATCTTATTGCCTACAAGGTCAGCGACATCGCTTGAGCGAAAAGAAGTAAAACATTGATGTTGCGAAGATGATTATACCCTTAACGGTTATCATGTCATTTTGAGTGTTAGTTGGTACTTTTCTAAGCAATGAGTCATGCTCTCTAGAAAACCATTGCTGATTAACCTGATATATTTTATTCTTCTTTTATGGGTTATTTTCTACAAATCAGGGGATCTGTAACAACTTTGCCATTTATTTTATCCTCATTCTGACTGATAATTTAAGGAAAGCAGATGAGACCTTACAAGAGAGTAGTTAATTGCTGCCATTACGGGACATGATCTTGACTGCAGGCATCTGTGACCCAATTCATAACATGGTGCCCTACTTTTGTCTGAATGGCAACCAAGACAGAGCATCATCTTTGTCGGATGTCAGCCATCACATAAAGTAATCAAGGGTTGGCTTTGTGATGAGAGTTTTTTTTGGGATTACCCCTTTGTAGACAGCACCAATTTTGGCTTTTTCTGATTACTTGGATTCTATTCACGTCCTTGTTGTGGTTTCTCTTAGGGATTTTTCGTTTTTGCTTTGTGGAGGATCCTTAATATGGTTTCTTTTGAGTTCTTTCCAATTGTTTTTGATGTCATAAGATGAAACACGTGTTAGGAGATAACATGAGGTGGTTGTCACTGAACAATTGATGGTTTCCAGCTGTGGTGATTAAGGATAAAGAAATGGTGATTAAGCATAAGTCTCAAAGAAGTGGACTACTCAGAAAAAGATTAGAGAATAAAAAGACAAAAAGGCAAAATATTATACACAGCAGCAGATATAAATCATTAACTTGCAGAGCGTTGATTCAGAAATATTTCCTATTGTCCATGTCAAACTGACTAAATTAATTTGTAATTTTCTATTACTGCTATTTCACTAACCACTTACACAAGCCTCTCTCGTATTCTGCTGTTATACGTAACAAGAAACAGCCTGTTGTGTGGATAGAGCATGGAGAGCACTTGAATACGTCAGAAGCATATGACTGTTTGACAGGCTGATCAACATCAAACAGCCAATTCACGCAGCTAAAAACTGGACCCAAAAGTATGTCCTTCCATAAGCAGGAGACATCTGTCACAAGCTGATTTGCCCAATTTTAGACATCTGTACATGGACAGATACGGGGACTTCCAGACAGTCTGGATACCACCAGTTTGAGCAAATTACAGACTGTGTACCTTTTGAACTATCGACACAGACATCTATAAAAGGTCTACACGACTAATAAATGTAGCCAATCCAGATGTTTCCATGCTGGAATTTTAAAGAAATGCAGACGGTCTGTAAATCTAGACTTCCCTCACATTTCAATGAATGGTCTCTAAAAATTGGGAAAGTCATACATGTAAGGAACAGACGTCTACTCTTGCCCACTGCAGGAGCTACTAGACATCTACAGTGTCTGTTAAAGGACCAAACAAAGGGAGCTTGATTTTTAACCTGTGTGTACGAGGTCAATCGATTCAGATGTTTTCTTGTAACCAATGGAGCATGTTAGCTGGGAAGCTCAGAGAAAAGTAGAGGATTCATCAAGTTGACTAGTCAAAAACAAACAATTTCTCATTAGTTTTGTGTGACTTAAGATCTCAACTCATTTCAAGGTACTGTGACAAAAGCTATCATTCTTGTGAACTCCTTGACCAGAGGTATTCAATTTATTGCTTCAATAATGTTTGCAGCAATGCAATTTTTCTTCTCAGTGATTTCTGATGTGCTCAATTTGATTGCATTTTATCAATGAATTTCATCGGCCAAGACCATTTTTCCTTCTGTGAGATATGAAAAATCGAGGAATTTACAATTATATAAAAATTTGCCGACTTTATCATGCTGTATTTTCTAAAAGCTACCCTGTTGAGGTGGTTATCATATATTTTCAGAGTACTGAGAATATAAGCTTTCAGAAAATACGTAGTAACCTTTGCCCACCCAAGTGGTACCAATATCTCAAAAATTAGGGTATGGCACAGGGACTATAATAATGCCCTCCTGATTGAAAACTGAACTTGTTTCACAAAGTAAAGATACTAAAGCAAAAAAAAAATCGAACAAATCAGTAAATATGCCTAATGGAGTATAATTTAGTTATCCCTAATAGTCGGGAGTTAACTCAAATTTTTGTTGGTTATATCCCTCTGCCTTCGGCGTTAGATAACTCCCGACTATGAGGGATATAACTAATACATACTCTCTGATCAAGTACTGGCAACCAACCAGCAGTAAGACAGACTTATCCCCAGTTGACATTGGGCTATGTTGCACGTGTGGGTGACCCATGTCATGCAATCCGTTAACTTAAAGAGTGAAATTCAATATTAAGTCGTTCTAAATACAGTTTATGGAATTGAGGGATTCGACTACACCCACACAATGTGTGTTGAACTCCTCAACATTCATTATTGGCATCTTACATTGAATGGGAACGTAATTGGTTTCTTGTGATTGTCATACAAGTAACAGACCTCAACAATAGTATAATTGTACATCAAGGCTTCTAAATTATATTTAGGTCTGCCACTACATGGCCAATTTTGCCACGTGCATTTTCCATGCATTTGGATAAACGCACGGGAAAATCATGGTTTTTGCCTCATTATAATTAGCTAGAAACCCTGCGTTTTCCATGCGTTTATCCTTCTCATGGAAAACGCACGTGGCACATTTGGCCATGTAGTATCTCACAAATCAAACATACATTTCACACTAACAGATCAAGGAAAGCAGACATTACTTTAAGTGCCAGACAGATATGCATGAAGTACTAAACATTTGATTAATATCCAGCCAAACATAAGGTGACAGTAATGCAAACACACAGATTTTAATATGTGCTATTGGGTATCTATACAGACAAATTGCATCATATTTGGCCAATTTTCTGCATTAAGCATTGCCTTTAGGGATTCTTCCTCATACATTTTGTATTACTTGTATTAGATGTGGCTTCTTGTGGGTCATCAATAAATTATTAGATCAGCAATACCTTTAGGCAAATTGTATTATTCAGAGCAAATGAGTATTTTTATGTGTCGTTCACAGTTTTCTGTTTTAAACCGTCAATTCAAAAGTTCATTTATTTTGTAGTTTATAATCGCAATTCTGCATGAGTGCATCTGCATTGTAAATAATATGCTTTCAATTCACTATGACATTTATCCATGAGTTTGTCTCATAAATGTCATTCGATGGATTATCCTTTTGTTGTTTATTTTCTTTATATAATCTGCATTAAACAATAGTGCATCTCCAATTTTAAATGTCACACCAATTTCAATTTCATGCTGAACTAGAGGTTGTTTCTTTTGTTACAGTGAAATTGATTCAGCAACTGTGAGCATTCGAAATAGTTTCGACGAGTCTAAAGCAACGTCTTGTGAGAAAATGGAAGAGCGCTCAGAGTGGATCACTTGCTGCTCAGGCAGGAAAGAGACAATGGCCTTTAATCACAGATTCCTTTTCCAAGTCAATGGGAATTAAATCAACGTCTGGAGTGAAATCATTGTGCTGTAGCAGTTCTGAATTTACTGTTTCGGGAATTAACGTCCAGACAAGAAAACTCCTTCAGTCTCCAGATGCATTATTAGAGAGTCTTCTTCAAAAATAACAAGCAGGGAAACAAACTTTTCAAATTATGCTGGTGAGCTACACTAAAATAGAACCTGTAGCAGTCACGAAATTGCATGCACAACAAATGATTTGAAGTTATGAAATTTGACGCTAATGCAAAAAAATATATAACACGTCATACACAATTTCAGATATGTTGAAAAAACACAGACTTAGAGAAAGTAACATAAAGTAGTATAACGTTGCATGTTGCAGACGTTTCCAAACTTCATGAACAGTAACTTTGAAATGGCAGATATTGGAGTGTGTAACATTTTTAGCCTTTTGGGGCTTGTGACATTTCAGGTATATCACTCGGAATCCTGGTGGCCAGGGAGTTCACTTCTTGGTGCGAAGGTTCGCCCCCCGACAGTAGAGGTTTCGCCCCCCGACAATTGAACCTTCATCCCCCGAAACTTGAGCTGTCGGACTGCGACAGCACCTACTTTCGCACCACGACACCTTCGCCCCACGACACCTTCGCATCAAGACAGTATGGTGGCCGAGGAGTACACTTCGCAGTCTCGTAGTTTTGTGGGAAGACAGCATCCTTCGCACCACAACAGTCCCCATTTTCGCACCACAACAGTTCAACTTTTGCACCACGACAGTCCCAATTCGCACTAGGATAGTTACAACTTTCGTGCCACAAAACTGCTAACCTGCCCCCTTCACTGACGGTTTTAGCAAATTAACTTCATAAATATTGAACGTACAGAGCTGTATTTATATCCATGGATGCCCGTATCACAGATACATCTACTACTGCTAGGAACAATGCAGTATGATTGGCTGGAAAGACAAGAAACAGTCGGCGAGGGGGGCAGGCGGGCAGGGTGCCCAAGTCCCCTCTCTTACGGTCTGGGAGCCTATGTTTAGGCGAACTTATCTCTGGATGTAGTTTACCTAGAATACTGGTTGATACATTATAAGACAGGCGATCTCTTATTCTTATTAGTTGTGGTAATATGAAATTTGTATAGCCTTTAGTTTGGGAACAATATTGAATTGAAAATGACGCAAAATACAACTAATCTTGTCAGTTATAAAAATCGCATTTTGCATCGTTTTCAACTCTAGATTTTACCCAAATTAAAGACTGTAGAACTATGAGGAGGAGGAGGAGGAGTTACTGGACATGATGTAGCCACTCATATCAAGGTGCACGCCTGCAGTTAATTGAATTGGCCTTCACTTTCGTGGAGCGAAGGTGTGTCGTAGTGCGAAGGTATTTCGTGGTGCGAAAGTTGTTTTGTTTCGTGGGGCGAAAGTTGTCTGTTTCGTGGGGCAAAAGTTGGACTTTTCTGTGGCGAAAGTTGGTACTTTCTTGGGGCAAAAATGGTAACTTTCGTGGTGCAAAAGTCTCCCCACGAAACCACGAAGTGTACTCCTCGGCCACCATATGATCGAGCCAACATAACAAAAAGAGGTTCTTGTTTTATGTAAGAAATAAATAAATAATGAAGTATAGCTCTTTGGTGTAATGAAGAGCATGGAAGCATACCAGCTAGATTCTGGTTGTGCATATGCATAAGTTCTTGGGTACATGTGTCATATATATTTAACCTCTGAGGTACAAATCATGTGAATGCTATATATAATCTAAAAATAAAAATATCGAGAAAATTGCCCAAAATTCAGCAGTTATATATGATCAATCCATATCATTAAGCAAAGGACCTACATTGACTCGCTACCCCCACCAGAATCCAATTCAACAGATTTACGACAATTTGAAGGACCCCCAACTATCTGGAGCATGATTATTTACAAGGCTGAACCACACTCAGCCAATGTCATTACAAATTGAGAAATGAAAGCAATTTAGACATACCAGATGGCAGTAACTAAACACTCTGGCTTACACACAGAGCATTCCCTGGGACAACCTGCCAAATTCATGGATGATCTGATATAATTAAAATATAAAAAAATACAGGTCCAGGACTGCAAATTATTCAAGATAATGGCATACATAATACAAGCAACATATGTCTGAACTTTAAATAACTAGTGTTCACACAAACTGTAAAGTAACTTTGGCCAATACCCAGGGACCAATGGTAAGGGTTCTGCTGATTGGCTTTTTAATCCTCTTAGGGTCAATGACCTCTTGGGTTCAAATAATCTTAGGGTGAAGAGCCTCTTGGTTTTTTATTGGGGGGCTTTTTTTGTTAGTTTGTTTGCAACCATCTTGTAATCCCAGAAAGCAAGCTCTCCGATCACTTGGGTTCTCTGATTACTTGGGTTCTTTCAAAACTTACTGCTTCTTTCATCTTTTTTATGATACTAGAGAGAAAGATTTTGGACATTGATACATAAAAGGGTTATTACCTTTTAGTGACATATTCGTGAAACTAGCCTAACGACAGCTTTGGCATATATCACTGACTGGGAAGGTAGCATTGATGCCGTATTTCTAGTTGGCGAGCCACTTAGTCCTCACTGCCACTGCCTGTAAAGCAGATGAGTGGGCAGCTGGCTCGCAGGAATGGATTGATCAACAAAGACATGGAATAAGAATGATGGACCAAGAAAGATGGAACAACTACAGTTAGTTTCGCAAAATATGCTTTACTATCAACCTGTGCACCAATTGGTTCTACACACACTTTTAGATCCGGCTTTGAGTAGCCAGCTATGGCCAAGTTATAGTGGCAGGTAGCATTGTATATCAGAAGTTGTCTTACTTTGCTTAGGTTCATTTTGACAGGCTGTTTTTAATGAAACTAACTGTAACTAGCACCTGCACTAACTCGAGCAGTGTCTGAGAGCCAGGGGAGCCACCATGTTTAATTCAATTAAAAAAGTGTTTCTGCATTAATGTGAACAGTAATGAAATATCATAATAAAGACGCTTAACAAAGAACGCTTTAACTGATGTGTACGCGATTACAAATAGATATGTCTAGAATGTGCATAGCGCAGTGCCCTGCATTTGCCACAGGGGTTTGAGGATTTCCTCCTTGATTCGAGTGGTGGGTGGATTAGGGCTTTACCTCCTGTATTTCTGCACCTGATGGGCTAATTAGGACAGGCAGGGACCATGGCAATGAGATGATGGATAAAACAGCAATCCAACTTAGGCTCGACCGGGAATTGAACCCGGGACTAAGCGGTCGGAAGCCCAGTGGTTACCAATGAGCTAGGCCCCCACGTCTTCCTCCTGGAAAGTCCAGGATTACCATCGGGAGGAGAGTTATGTCTAAAAGGTATTGATGTTGAAGCTGAGGCAGCATCATAGTTTCGCAAATTACCCTTGAAAATCTTGGGACTCCTTGCTCCTTGGGGCAAGGGCGGTGATGCTCTGAGTGAAGACCTCAAACCCCAGTGGCCAACACAGGGCTCTGCGCAATAAACAATCCAGTTATGCCTGTCTAGCTATCTCATACCTAGCATAGCAGAGAATGGCCTGACAGGTTAACACGCCATTAAATTAGTGAGAATAATTCTAACATTATGGGAATGTCAATTGAAGTAAATGGGTGGGTGAGACAGGTTTTAAGTCCTGTATTTTTGCACCAGAAAGGGGTGATCAGGACAGGCAGGTGCCATGGCAATGAGGCGAATGATAATGAAACCTTCCAACATGGGTTGGATTCAAATTCACAGAGCCCAGTAGTTGGCAGACCAGCGCACTACCACCGGGGTAAGCACAGGCTCTGATTGATTAAGTAATACTATATAACATATGAGTATAAAATCAAAAGTTTGATAATAAAAAGGAATGGTGTGCAAAACTAACCTTACAAAGCTATATGAAGATACCTAGCTGCCACCTAATGGAACTGTCTGGCTATAGCTAGATACTCAAAACTTGATCTGAAGTACAAGTTGAGAGTTACGCACATTTGTAAGTTCTTTTTCAAAATATGAAATGCCATGTCTATTGCCCATACAGTTAGTTTTCATTAAAAACAGCCTGTCAAATTAAACCTAGATAAAGCAAAACAATTTCTGCCATACACAATGCTACCTGCCAGTACACGTAACGGTGTGGCTATAGCTGTCTACTCAAAACCGAATCTAAAGTACATGCAGCCGTTTAGTGATTTTCACTATAAACAAACTTCTTGTTTTAATAATAATTTATTTTCCAAAAATGTATAAAATGCCAAGTGGCCAATACATCTATTGAAAAACACACATTCTCCAATACACATAATCACTATGATGGCTTAACATGGTCAAATAGGAAAAGAACGGTAAAATAACTTTGTGAGAGGACAAACAAAAAAAAAAAGAAAAAAAAAGAAAAAAAAAAGGAACAAACGTGAACAATATTTATAACATATACACAGTGTTAGTACAAAAATACATGTGCTTGATATCTTATTTGTGCGTTTAATTTGACAGGCCGTTTTTAAATGAAACTAACTGTATAAGAACAACCACTTCGAAAGATCTTAAAACATTGAATAATTAACTAAAGGCTGACTAGCATGAATAATATATTGTTTGATTAGGCATTCTAGACCATGACTAATTCAGTTTTAAAGGAAAGATGAGATAAGATGAGATAATATAAGATAAGATAAGATAAACCAGGATAAATACAATTATACCACAATTCTGTGACTTAGTCATTCACATACAACAGGACAATGACTGCCTTTGAAACTGATGCCGGAGAAATATTCCTTTCATGCGTTGAAATTATCATGCAATTGCTAGAATTGCAGAAGATGAAACAAACTTTCTTGGTGAAGTATTCCACCATCACGGTAATGATTTTAAAAGATTGTGTTAATTTGAGCATCAAAATCTTTGTAACAGCCACGAACATCATTTCATGTGACATGCCAAAGCGCCAATTATATTTGTCTGTGTGTCATGGGTTTGTCCTTTGAATGCAGTTTTCTACTGCAAATACTGACATTATTATATCTGACATGTCTAATACTGGTAATGACTTGTGACAGCACTATATATGTTAGTTGTATTATATGTAGTATTTATTTCGTGTCATAGATACACAAATTTAAAAAAGTTATTACAGCTTAAATTAATGTATTTGAGTTATAGTGTCAATAATTTGAAATTAGAAATTGGATTAGGGCTTTACGTCCTGTATTTTTGCACCTGATGGGCTAATTAGGACAGGTAGGGACCATGGCAATGAGACGAAGGATGAAACAGACATCCAAATGTCTTTCATGGTAAAACCAGGCAGAGTCATAACGTTCTCTTTACACAGTCAGTTCTGTAATGTGGAATACTCTGAGCTCGAAGTCCATGTCAAGAGCCTCCACAGTTTCATGCATTACACATTACTCTATGTTTTGGCCAATGATGCCTCCTCTTCAATACTGCGCAGCTTGATAAATGTTGTTTTTAACTTTGCGGAATTGTCAATACTTTTGCACAGTTTCAATGACCTGCAATGAATGGAGAATATGAACAATTTGAGTGCCTAGGTCAGGATTCTAACCCGTGACCTGACGAGGAGCTAGCTGCCCAGTTTCTGAACCATAGATTACAAGCTGTTAATACAACTCATTTTAAGACGACTTGACTATTAAGACTACCTCAAATTTAAGATCATTTGAAATTTCACCCAGCTATTACTGTTGTACTTAAATTATTAAGACTATCTTATCATTAAAACCAACCATTTTTCGGACCCAGATGTTTTTTTAACCAGCGTATTCAATCTCACCATTAGGCTAGTAAGACCACCTCACCAGGTCTTAGAGAGGAAGTTCTGCTATAGACCTAATGTTTTCTTCATTTATGTTGACGCTTGGTAAATTCACAGATACCTCTAGAGGAAAGGCGATCCGTCTGCCCCTGCACACCGGGAATCGAATGATCTTCCCTTGTCAAAGTATGGCATTGCTTGGATTCACAGCTCTCAGCATTGATTACTCTAAACTGTGGCTCACAGTTTGTATGACATCAATAGAATTCTGTCAGAACTTCTTTTTTTTAATGACAGTGCAATTCCTGGGAATTACATGGTTCGATTCCCGTTGAAACTTAGGTGGTGGTGGTGGATTAGGGCTTTACGTCCTGTATTTCTGCACCTGATGGGCTAATTAGGACAGGTAGGGACCATGGCAATGAGATGAAGGATGAAACAGCCATCTAACATAGGCTCGACTGGGAATCGAACCCGGGACCCAGTGTTTGGAAGCCCTGTGCGCCACCACTGAGCTAGGCCCCCCACCCTCGTTGAAACTTAGGCTACTGGCATTTTGACATTTAGCATCCATATACAACATCCGTATAGTAGTATTCATCTAAATTCGAAAAGGTTAGTCTGTCTTATCATACTTATAGTAATAATCGCTGATAGCATGACAAAATGTCAAATTCCAAATGTCATGCCAGTCTTTATTTGGCCAAAGTTGTGGCGATAGACTATAGTTCAATGTGTTCATGTTCTAGTTTGATATATGAAAATGAAAGTGAGACGCTCACCCAGATTTGAAAATCACCTCTGGACAATTTGTTGATTTTATTTTGAAAATTACAATTTAAGAACATTAAGTTTCAACCCAGTTTTTGTCATTTCATAAATAGTGCATGTAATTGGCAAAGCTTGGTCACAGTGTTGAAGTGAAAGTGAAACTGATCATCCTGAAGTAGTCTGTTTAATATTTAAATCAGGGATAGCGGATCACAATTTATTATAATTAGGGATGGTGGATCACATGGGTTGTTCCTAATAGGTTTTGTATGAGGAACATGGCAAAGTGTGGGATATTTTCATTAAAAACAGCCTGTCAAATGGAACCAAGACAAAGCTAGACATCTTTTGCTAAACGATGCTACCTGCCACTAAACGGAACTGTCTGATTATAGCTGGCTACTCAAAGCCGGATCTAAAAAGTACATATATATAATAAATTAGATAAATTTTCTTACATTTACAAGGTTTCTATATTTTCAGTGGCGGTAGATATAAGCCGACTATTAGCTAGAAGTAGAAAGAAGCCGCTGGCTTTAGAATAGGTGGCTACATCTGTCTAGAGCCGACCGTATTTTATGAAACTAACTGTATATATCAGAGAACATTTCCTGGTTGTGTTGACATAGCATTTAATATAACTTGGGGGATAAGTTTGTCACACTTGGTAGTAGTGATTTGTAAAATGTTGTTCACTTTTTAAGTGAAAATTGCACTTTTTGAGTGATTGGTGATACATGGACTTAAATTGTGTTGAATTTCAAGCTGCCTTGATGACTCACACTGTCATTCACAGCAATGGATACTCCTTTGTTCCCTGTAGCTTGTCACTACTGACAAGGAATAGCTACAGTGACGCCTCCTGCCCTCTAATTAAATAAAACTCAGGCAACAGTAATGGACCTTTCAATTCATAACTACTTTATGAGTCATCATGGGATAGAACAGTTACAGGAAAACATATTGGGTTGTGAATCATCAATATAGTTTTCAGTGGAAGAAAACTAGAAAAGTTTACAAATCAATTCTACCAACTGTCGCCATGCAGGTTAATTATTGCTCTTACTACCCAGTAATTGCTTCTGCCATGATCAGTTACTCTCTTGGTCTGATTAACAAGATTCTCGACCTCCAGTTAACACCGACTTCATCTGTCAGTAATCTATGTTCATACATTCTCCATTTTTCCCACGGGTGCTCCTAATCTCGCACTCAATTTCATCAACGACCAATATTAGGAGTTGCAAGACTGCCTCCAGTTTAAAATCATGTTGATGCAATTTAAGAAAATGTTAAACTTGTTTAGGAAACAGCAGCAATAAATATTAATTTTATTATTTAGATGAACACAGCATATAACTGATCAACTATATTTATCCAGCGCTAGCTATCTGAAGCTATAATGAGCTATTTGAATCTCCAACTGATCTTGAAATTATTGCATGATATTCAGGAGGATGGGCCAATAGGGAAGACAGAAAATTTACCTGAACCCAAAACGGCACTCTCCATCTTAAATGTGTCAATGCTCTCACTTCTTATCAATCTATTTGCCCTATTTGTGGGGGCAAAGGTCAAGACAGGTGTCTGTAACACATCTGTGGGTGGGTGGGTGATTAGGGCCTTACGTCCTGTATTTCTGCACCAGTTGGGCTAATTAGGACAGGCAGGGACCATGGCAATGAGACGAAGGATGAAACAGCCATCCAACTTAGGCTCGACCGGGAATCGAACCCAGGACCCAGCGGTTGGAAGCCCCGTGAATTACCACTGAGCCAGGCCCCCACCCTCATACCTCTGTATGATCAGTGACATAACCTAATGCTTGTATTGCAAAGGCCAAGGTGAAAATATCCTGAAGGTGTGATAAGTGTGCATGTGCTATATTTTGATCCATATTATCTATAATTCTTGAAGAAAAAAGAAAATATATTCATGAAGATAATTGAGGACTATTGTTACTTTCATGTCTATAGTTGCAGCTGCATGTGATGACTGTCAATTGAGATAATAACAAAAGAGATAGCAACGTTTCAGAACAACATTTTTGAGCAAAAGTTTTATATTACACTCGAGACAGGGTGATTACGTGAGATTACACAACATTGCATAATTAAGGCTGGCTAGCATGCTAGATTATATATTGCTTGATTAGGCATTCTAGACCATGTATAATTAAGTTAGAAGGGATATTGCCTGTGCCTGTATTTAAGATAAGATAAGATAAGATAAGATAAGATAAGATAAGACATGATACATAAAAGTATACCACACAATTCCTTCATTTAGTGATCGTTATTGGTAGGTGTCTTAAAACCGGGTTTCAAATCATTATTTTAAGCGAGTCATTCACATACAACAGTAAAGTGACTGCCTTTAAAAATTATGCTTGAGAAATCTTAATTTTCATGGTTGAAAGGATCCTACAATTGCTAGAACTGCCAAAGATGAAACAAGCATTCTTGATCAAGTATTACACGTGGTTCGATTCTCTTAGAAACGTAGATTTTCCTCCTGTATTCTGGCTACTGACATTTTGACACACCACTTGGTGATCTGCATAGGAATTGCTTAGCACCCAGAATGACATGGTTCATTTGAAAAAGTGCTGCTGCAGGAACATTTTTAATCAATGCTTCTATAGCTATTTAAAAACCTGCTCATTTCCTCCATGCCTTGAACCCACAACCTTGCAGTTTTCAAGCAAGCACCTTGGGTATTCACAGATAGCATTCCAAATGGGGCCAGCGTCGTTTCTATATTGGCTGCCATCAGTACAACATTGTTTCAACATCGCCGACATTGTGCCGATGTTGGTATGATTTGGAATGCTATCTGGGTTAGACCAAGGCACAAGGTGGACTTTTTTTATTTCACTAAGAGGACTTATGACAAAATAAATGTACAACAGTGACTAAAGCTGACTTACCTGCGAGTTTAAACCTGCTACCCAGATAGCATTCCAAATGGGCCCAGCATCGTTTTCATATTGACCGCCGTTGGTACAACATCGTATCAACATCGCCGACGTTGTGCCGATTTTATTCTGATTCGGAATGATTTCTTGGTATGGGTCAGCCAATGTACACATCATCAAATTGTCATAGAAGTTTAACTTAGTTCCTGTAACAATGTACTAAATTCCAGTCAAAAATATTACCAGATCTATATTTACCGATTGTCTTCATAGCATTTCAGAACACTTTAAGCAAGATTTACTGAGTTGCTCAGCGCTAAATGTGTTTACTATGCAGGTTAATTATTGCTCTTATTACCCAGTAATTGTTTCTGAAATGATCAGTTACTCTCTTGGTCTGATTAACAAGATTCTCGACCTCCAGTTAACATCTGTCGGTAATAAATGTTCACAGTCTCCATTTTTGCCACTGGTGCTAAGCTCGCAATCAATTTCATCAACGACCAATTTTAGGAGTTGCAAGACTGCCTCCAGTTTAAAATCATGGCGATGCAATTTAGGAAAATCTTAAAAATGTGTGGGAAACAGCAGCTGCAATAAATATCAATTTTATTATATTCGATGAACACAGCAAATGCTCTTGTATCAATATGGAGACTGATAATAAATGGTCAACTATGCATATCCAGAGCTAGTGATATAGTTACCAGAAGCTATAACGAGCTAAATCAAGCTGGTGACACTAATAGTGAGCTCCACTGAAATCATACATCACCTCAAAATTCTGAATAACTATTTTAAATTACTAATTGAACTGTGTTTTATAAAAACACTTCAAATAGATAGCAGCTATGATTGGGTCTCAATCACTATGAATTATTTTAGTAGTTGTCTTATACACAGTGTCCTAGCTGGGGCAAGTAAAGTCCCCACCCTTAGGGTAAACGTGTAACATGGTGTGAATCAAGTCTCATCTTTGTCAGCTTATATATGACCAGCTGCAAGAAACAGTAATGATGAGATGATAAGGCTAGGATTCCACACTTGTTTTTCTGTTTCATATTTTCATATATTATCTAAAATGCAAGTAACTGGTTTATGGATTAAACATATGTTTCCTGAAAAAATCACACCAAGATTTATGGATAAGCATTACCAGATGCACAGGTTTCCTAGATAGCCATAAACTGGGATCAAAAATAACAGGCCAGTCGATCCTGTTATGGGCCATTTTTAATGGTTTTTGGTAAAGCAAAGATACTGGAATATTAAGTACCAAAAAGCGGATAAATATGTGGGACAAAGGCAAAAACCATTATGGGTTTTCCAAAAAGGCTTCTATTTTTTGTTTTAGTTTAAGGTAATTTATACACTTCGGTGCCTATATCTATGCCCATGGAGGTTTCGGTGGTGCCAGCAGTAACATATCATATGCGGTTCATTCTATAACAATTTGTGAATATGCCATTTTTTCATGATAGAGCTAAATGTATATGCTGCATCAGAGACCATCTATCTCCCTGCAATGAAATATATTTAAGAATCTACAAAGTGACTGAATCCTAAAACATGGTTCAATTACAGGCCTAATCTGACAAAATGTGAAATTTCGTCTGAACTCTGATTGAGGTCTTAATACCAATAAATGGTGTCACCTTTGGCGAAAGCAATTCCACAAAATGTATTGGAAAATCAGCAGCAAAGAAGAAAATGAAAGAAGAAATATATTGCGTCAGTACATACATATATTTTCAGCCATAAAAACAGTAAGTATAGCTTGTTCAATAATGTATTTTGCAGTCTAATGTTACAGTGGCTATATGGCCACTTGAAATTACATAGTTTAAAATTGCTATGTCTCCAGAGTTTGCACATTAAAATAATGGCCCAAGTATCAAATACAACTGCTGAAAATAAACATAATGACAATGCAGAACCCTTACAGCAGTTTTAGAGCGAGCATGGACAGTTCAGGGGTGAAAGAGACAGATCAGAAAGATTGTAAAGTAATTGACCAACGTTTCTAGCCCATTCCTAATGTCCTTGTCATAAAATCCTTGTCTGTGCTATACAGGCCATTCGTGGAGAAAATACAGAAATAGCATTACAAATGTACAGAAAAGGGGTAAGATTTGGTCACAAGAGGTGAAAACAAGTTTATTGTCCAGATGTTGGGGTGATTATATCATTCTTATCAAATGTTTCAATCAGGCTGACAAGTCGTTCTGAGGATGCAACTGTCCATGCTCACTCTAAAACAGCTGTAGGAGTTCTGCATATTGGCTGAGGACTGCCTTAACCAATGGGAGTCCAGAATTCACATGACATCATCTGGAGTTAAGTTTCCAAGTCACTGAACTTGGTTATGATGCTTGAAATTGAGGAAGCAAGTGGCTATGATTACAGATTGTAAAATTACTTAAAGTGCCTGTCATATTAGCGGTTACACAGTGAGTTGGACAAGCACTGAAAATAACTAAATGAAGTCCTGATGTGATGTGGATCATTCCTTTGTTTTGTTTGAAAAAAGTGTCCAAAAGCCTTTGAATTTTCTCAACCAGTCATGAATTTTGACCAACAGAGGGATCATCCTAAAATGTTGAATACTGTTCTTTACAGGCAATAAAAATCTGTGTTAACTTTAAAAGACTGAAAAAATGTCTTTGTTTGCTAATGTAACCACTTTAAATTGGCTGTGACTAGCTGGTATGTTTTTATAACTGTAGATGTGACAGATTAATCCTGTCAAAATGTATGCATTGAAATATTTAAGAATCACTTGTGCAATCTTTATTTCCTCTAAGGTGCTGAATTGTACGATGGCGTGCTTTATATGTGTGCTATTATTATTATTATATATACTATATTGTAGAATAGATTTGTTTTATAGATTAGTTCTATACTTATACTTTGCAAACTGTATATTATTGTTCCTAATATGTCGTACGGAAGCTTCGGCTTGGGTCAAATATTTTGTATTGTACATTGAATGTGATTTAAAACGACTTTAAATAACGTTTTACTACAACTTTTACTACTTTTCTGCTAGGCACTACACGATTTTAGTGACGCTTGTAAGGTGATTTACTCAGAATTTGTCCCATAGACCTTTATTTCTTCCATCAAAGATGGAGGGTTGTAAATGGACGTCTGGATAGATGACCTTGGCGAACTCTGTTATATTTGTCCTTAATTTATGTTATATTTCTCCTTTTGGTATATGATAAGTACTTAATTATGTTTTACTTGTATCTATACTGTGTATACCGTCCAATCTCATCTAGTCTGCGGACTAAATCAAAATGTGTGACAATGTGTCATATCATATTAACTAGATTAAATAACAGCACAAGTTATATGTACTTCAAGTAGTTTATAGTATATATGGACTGTACATGTATGCATGAAAATGAAACCTGTGTTTGTCTGAAATAAACTTGAATTGAATTGAATTGAATTGAATTGACCTTCTTGTCAGCTTTGCCTTATAACCAAATGTGACTCTTCACTGTTTATACCCCAAATAAATCCAAAGAAAAATGTACAAAATATAAACTACATTAAAGATTGACTATCTTTCAATGATTGAAGCCACCAAGTCAAATGAGATTAGTATAGGACCTTGAGGAACGCCAGAACTGGTATACAACCTACAGTAAATTAGATTATCTCTTTAATGACCATTTCTATCAGAACAATTTTATATGTGTAGATTAGGTTATCCAAAGAGTTAAAAAAAACTTCACAGGTCACTCCAATGTGGAAGCAAATAATACCATGGAGACAAGAGTAGAATACCAAACCTTACTGGCTTTCAACGAGTGTGTCAAGAGCAAGAACCTTACTCCTGTGAGAGAGATAACCTATTTAGTGTAAACTTGCTGTGCATAATCTCCTCAAATTAATATAGACAGGAAAGAGGTGATAAAACACACCAGGACTGTGATGGAAAAACTGAGGAAGCACAAAACAAACAGGAGGTAGATAATCATATGATAATGATGTTGAATAAAAATATTAAAAAACTCCTGTCACGATTAATTGTATTTCATTTTTCATATTTGAATATATTTATAATGGGTAAAAAACCAGTCTGAGATCAGCATGGCTGTTTTAAATCTGGGCCCTTAAAATTACAACAATATAAAATATACATATAAACAATATACTTAAAAACAATATGAGATAACAGGTAAAATAAATGGATTATCACATCTATCACAATAACATTAAATGACTATTCCATACAATATATTAACTGATGGTTCTGAAACTCTTTATATGACATTTTAAGTTTTTTAAATGGTATTAAGATATCTTGACATTCCTTTATATTATTCGGTAAATTATTCCATGCTTTTGCACCTCTATGAAATAGTATACTTTTATGGAATTCGTTATCTGGTAGAGGTAATTATACATTCATTTCATGTTTTCTTGTAGTAGTCCTGCAAATTTCAAATTCAAATATTACATTATTGGTTAAGTAGGAGGGTGGTAATCCATGGATACGTTTGAGCATTAAAAGGGTCTGGAAGTCGAAGAAGTGCTCTCTAACATTCTTCCATTCTAGTTGGTTAACAATCTCTAAACCTTGCAACATGATTTTGTAATCATTTTACCTTGTCTAAATTTGACTGGCTAGTGCTTCCCCAGATCGAAATGGTACACTCAATGCTATCCTTCTATCTGTCTGACTATCTGTTTGTCTATCTGTCCATTTGTGTATCTGTCTATCTGTCTATCTGTCTATTTATCTATGTTTTTATCTACCTATCTGAACAGAATTGACCAATCAGTGGCTTTAAAACGCTTATGATATCACCGATGAAGAAGTAAAAATTCAAGGACTATTCTACACAATTACAGCAACGACTGAAACCCAATTGTACTCTTAAAAATCCACAACCTACAGTGAATGTCACACATAAACAAACATTGATTTGAATTTTGGAATCATGCTAGAGAATGTAATACCATCATGATCCAATGATAATTTGAAGGTAAATCAATATTTGGGATCGTCTGAAAGTCTGGCTACAGCCAAAGTAGAAATATTTTATATAGAATTTTAGCTATTTTGACGCTGTCTTGATGACTGTCTCTTTAAAAACTATTGTTTGCATCAGACATTTGATTATGGTCATCCAGAAACATTTCGCCTTAACTCAACATCAGTGCGACGTTGGTTGATGAAAGCCAACTTAGGAAAGTTTTTTCAACCCAATATTTCATGTTAGCTGGATCAGAGGTTGACTAATGACATGCTGACTCCGACTGACCACCTTCTAAAAATGCCTTGAAGGTGGTCGAAGACTTCGAAAATGTTCACAGCGCTCCAAAATTTAATAGACTTCGTTAACAGAATTCATACAATTTGTTTTAACTTTTCTGAAGCACAATAAACAGCTGTATTCAAACGAAAATAAAGAATTCAAGATCAGTACAGTGATTTGCAGACTGATATGAAGATAGAAAGCCTTTACAATACACTCAATTACATTTCAAGGTGGACAGAATAGACAAGACATTAATTCCAAGATAACGTCGTTTCGACATCCGACTCATGTCGTCCGCGTTGGATTTATGTTGGGTCAACGTCGCCGGCCACAAAGCATGCTGTCTGGGTTATATTTTAAAATGATGAACTAGAATAGTTAATACAATATTTGTGTTTTGTTTAAGGTGACCTGAAACAGCCAAGTAAGAGGAAGGTAGGTAGGTAGGAAGGTAGGTAGGTAGGAAGGTAGGTAGGTAGGTAGGGAGGTAGATAGATAGATAGGGAGGTAGGGAAGTAGGTAGGTAGGTAGGGAGGAAGGTAGGTAGGGAGGTAGATAGATAGGTAGGGAGGTAGGGAGGTAGGGAGGTAGGTAGGTAGGTAGGTAGATAGGTAGGTAGGTAGTAGTTTGTTGTCAGGAGACACAAAATATATCAATAGAAAAAAATAATTGTGTCAAAAATTATTAGTTTATAGTATTAGACATCTTAATTAAGATAATGAGTAGAAATATGAATTAAAAAATTAATTGAAAAATGTTACAAATATACTATGTCCAGCTGCAGCATGGTAAGGAATGGTGATAACTGGAGAAAATTGCAACTTGACAAAACAGATCCAATTACAGGCAGACTGACAGACAAATTAGCATGTCAGTGAACAGTGGCATATTTAGAAATGTGTTAAGGAGGAGGGCGGGGGAGGCTTCTGACAAGCCAAATCCAGGCATCAATAATAGCGAGCCCGGAGAACTATGGAAAATCCGGATTTCGCACCAGTCGGGTTTGCCTTGCGGGTTTGCCGGGAGTTTGTTCAGAGTTATTCAGTTGCTGTAGAAACGGAAGCTGTTCCACTAGAGACAGGAAATCGTTGCTCACAGGCAGGAAGAATGCTGACAGTTTCTTTGTTTAACAAAGCTAAATGAGTAAATAGCCAACACGAAGAAAAAAAAAGTCTGAAACTCTGTCTGATTTTTAACAGCCCAATGTGACTTTGTCCAAAATAGCCTCAGAGTCTGTAAAAAAAGCAAGACAAAGACTGTATTTCCTAAGAAAATTAAGATTAATGTTGATAGTAGGATTCTAACTTTGTTTTACACCTTTGCGACACAGTCAGTTCTGACTTTATGCCTGGTCTGTTGATTTAGACACATTATGGCAAAGTTTTAAGCATGTAATTTGAAACAAAATGAGAGAAAGGCCATTAAGACAATATAAAAAAAAAGGAAACAGGCTTAGGTGTGTGAATCTGAAAAATGTTGAGTCACGTTACTTCGACGTAATGAGGAAGAAGACAAAAGACTTTAAAGATAATGACAAACACCCCTTAAAGGAATGTGAACAAAGACTCCCATCAGGCTCTAGAATGAGAGCATTAAAGTGTAGATCAAATAGACTGTCCATGTCATTTATACCCGCATCAATAAGATAGTTTGACCATGAAAGCAGGGGCTGATTGGTACTGTTTCTCAAAAAGAGTTTCTATGTACCGCATAGATCAATAAAGTATATCGTTATTTATTGTATATAAAAAGGAAAATGTAATACATTTTCCTTTTTCCCAGTATTATTTCATTGTCTTAATTTGTAATGCCGCCTTGGTAATACGGGTCTGAAGTTTAGTCATCTTATATGACTAGTTACCAGAGGCAAACATAAGGATGAGATGATAAGGCTCGAAGTTCACACATTTACTCCATGGATGAGGTTGTTATATATATATTCATGCAGAAAGCGCATAACTGTACATGTTGTAAAGACAAATATATAAAATAACTATAAAATCAGGATAAAAAAGTATTTAGTAAATACAAATTCGAAAATTGTCATATTTCATATTTTTCTGAAATTTTTGACTAATATCATCTCTCATATCACAGAGTTTGTTGACCTGCATACCAATATGATTATCACAGTTTGACACTTCTCTGTCCAGACACCTTCAATGTAATCAGCACTGAGGGAAAAACATTTCATTGTACTGCACCACGTGACCTTTTCTATTGTCCTCGGGAGGGATATATCCTAACATTTATATCCCGACGCCGAAGATGGAGGGAAATTCCCAACAATGAGGGATATAACTAACTTATACTCCACTAGACATATTTGCAAAGTTGTTTGTTTGATTTGTTCAACTGCTGTGATTAAGCAATTAAAGTACAGTTTGCACTCAGGAGGGAGTTAACAAACATTTTCGTTGCTTATACAACTTTTACGTAACTTATATGCTTAAGATTCTGGTGTAGCCTGGAGTGGTTAAACATTGAACACGTCAAAATATTCATTACTGTCACATTCGAGTGCTTATAACCAGCTAAAGAAAAGTGTTTAACATGGCAAAGTGTTACAAATTTGTGGCAAAATAAGGCAATACTTTGTATGGCATAAACCCAGAGTTTTCTAATGGCTTTTCACTTAGCATATCCATAAAGTATTGACAAAAAGTTTGTTTTTTACTTTAGATGACACCCCAAAGAAATTTGCAAGAAATGCATTTAACTTAGGTACGAAGTGTTAATAGAATATCGACGTGATCCTTACGAAATTATGTTTTATTATGCACAAATTATACATAATAGGCTAACATGGACCTTCTCCAGGCCCTGTTGCTACATTGTTTAGCGGGGCTGAGAGCCAAGCTCAGTGGTAGCGCACTGGGCTTCCAACCACTGGTTCCTGGGTTCAATTCCCGGTCGACCCCAAATTGGATAGCTGTTTCATCCTTCGTCTCATTTCCATGGTCCCTACCTGTCCTAAATAGCCCATCAGGTGCAGAAATACAGGACGTAAAGCCCTAATCCACCGCCACCACCATAGTGTTTAACCGAGACCACAGAAAATCTAAAATATCCATATGAGCATTGCGGTTTTTGCATTTGTCATGTACCGTTGCACTTCTGCATTACCAACTCCATTTATAAATGATGTTCAAAAATAATTCATATACATGTATGGTGTTTTGAAATATCAGAAATATCTTTTCACAATGATTATCTTGCTAAAACTGTAATGGGCTATAAACTTAATGGTCATGAATAAATCAGCCTCATGCATCATTATAATGAGATTGATGAAACAATATGGAGATTGATTCGGTCATTAGTTTTCACTGATAAATAATATCACAAAATTCAACAAATTTGCTTCTACTAAATATTATACTACTACTACTACTACTGGTACTGATAATATGTCATTCTACAAACTGCGATTATGCTGCATTACTTCAAATTCAAACTGCATAAAACTGCATGAATTTGCTCCTTTATATGTATGTTACCTCCATGAATGTTCTTATAATATAACTATAAAGTGGACTTTATATTCAATACATAGCAAACTTCTATACAGGGCCATACTAAAAGAAATATAGTCTTCCACAAGCTAACTCAAGAATACTCCTTGCTGCATGCATTGCCACAGTACAATACATAGTTATACAATAGAAATACTGCGTAATACTGCGTAATACTGTATAATACTGCATAACTGCAAGATTTCCGTTTGATATGAATGTAATTACATAAGTTTCTTACCTCTAAAACAGCTGGTATTCTATGGTAATGCAGACCATATGACTGTGGATCAAGTGGGAGCCAAGAGCCTGTTTTGCTATCGCCTGCTTCACACTGACTGACTGCATGGCGCCCAGGACACATGGTTAAATGTAGTGTGCCACAAAGCAGGTAGGGGTTATGATAACACCTTTTAATCTTGCAAACATAAAAATGAGGCAAGGTTCTAATAGGCAGTCGTTTATAGCGAAATAACACAAATGTGCAGTTGTTAATATATTGATTTTGATATGGAATGTATTGATTGATCTACTGATAAACCAGCTGCCAGAAATAATGATGAGATGATCAGACTTTGGAGCAAACACAATGCTTACACAATTACCCAATTGGTGGGGTCGTTTATTTGGCCAGCATAGACACTTAAAAATGTCTCATTGTCAATGCCTCAGTGCTACTGGGTCTGAAGCTTAGTCAGCTTATATGGCTAGCAGCCAGAGGCATATGTAATGAAGAGATGATAAGGCTGCTTGGAGTCCACACCATGTTACACATTTACCCCATGGGTGGGGTATTTTACCTGTCTCAGCATAGACACCAAGTGCAAGTCACTACTAATTGATATTCACCTGTCAGTGAGATTTAGCTAATGAAGAGTGTCAAAGCCGAGGATTGAAACAGGGACCATCATTAGAGCCAATTATTCTACCATAAACAACCCAACTGATGATTGAGACCACCTCACTATGAAGACTACCACCTTTTGTGGGCCCCTAGTGCACTCTTACCACTGTATCTTACCTCTCTATGGAGACCACCTCATCATAATGACCTATAAATTATGCAACCAGGGTGGTGCAAACAACTGGTGTTGATTGAGAGGCATTCTGAGTCCAGTTGTGTTAATTTATTGGATTACAAATATATACATAGTGTTATATAGATCACATGATATTTAACATTCAAATAATTCCAACGAGATGCACATACATTGTACGTGCATATTTGGTAAAATATATACAATTGTATTATACAATATTTATGTATGGTTTGGATAATTGAAAATTAATTAACGGCTAAGTACATATTAAATCCAATAATATACATAATTTTAAGTTGTTTCTAAACTATTGTACAGGAAGTATTTTTTAACATGGTGTTTCATGGCATTAATTGATAGGTGTTGTGGAACAATATCTGAAAAATAATTATAGATGACAGCGCCTTTATATCTTATAATTCGTTGACCAAAATTAGTACTAAATATAGGAACATGTAGCTTCTTATAAATGAAATGGCCTTATATTTAGAGTCTAACAGACAATGAAATCTCCTCTATAAATAAATGATAGTTCTATTGCCTGCAATCCTGAAATGTAGCTGCTGCATGAGGACCTACCATGAAATATCGTATTTAAAACAATTGTTTATGCTTTGCTGAAAATGATGTAAATTAAATCATGACAATTTAACATGACAACTGTGACATATGCAATAAAACACGATGATATGAAATATCATATCTGTGGGTTTTGAAGATATAGAGAGGCATTAGAAAATATGCCATAGTTCATGCATCATATGCACAGGCATGCTGCCTATTATGAAAATATCCACTCCATGGAGGTATGCAGCTCAGTCAAATACCCATGCATACGCGGACTGGATTGGATTTGAGTGGTCGATTGGATGGAGAATGACCATATATTAGTGTTCCAATTATGCAATCATATGGGAAATGGCGAAATTGGACTGCATTCAGGTATATTTCAGGTTGAGGTTGCCAAAAACTTCCCTGAAAATATTCATAAAACTTTAATATTGGCTATAACGTGGTAAAAACGTATACGGATTGGTTCTATCTTACTAAAGTCGATACTAAGATTACTATTCATTGAATTATAAAGAAAACCGACTAACAATCGCGTATACTAACAACTAACAATCGATCATCGGGACATTGCATCAGGTCCCTGCACTTACCAGCATTTTATTCTTAAATGATATTAACGCCAGGGTGAAGGACCCCGATAACATGACATTTTGACTTGCCGTCAGTTTGCCGACAGTTACATCAGTGTCAAGTTTAATGTTGGCCAGATGAAGCATCTTCTCAGCGGAATCGGTACATTAACCGTGACTGGATAGTGATTAAAATAAGTGAATGAGTGAGTGCTATTATTTCTAATGATATTATAATGATATATTCAACTGTAAGGATAGCTAGACACATGCATAACCGGAGTGTGTATTGGGCAGAGCCCTGTGTTGGCCAATGTGATTCGAGGTCTTCACCCACATGTTACCACCCTTGCAATGAGGAGAATCTGGACTTTCAAGGGTGCCTCATAAACAGTGTAGGAAGCATGTTTCAAACCATAAAACCCAGAGTTTTTATTAACCACTTTAAGACAAGAGAAGACAAGCCGAGAGGAGAGGAGAGGAGAGGAGAGGAGAGGAGAGGAGAGGAGAGGAGAGGAGAGGAGAGGAGAGGAGAGGAGAGGAGAGGAGAGGAGAGGAGAGGAGAGGAGAGGAGAGGAGAGGAGAGGAGAGGAGAGGAGAGGAGAGGAGAGGAGAGGAGAGGAGAGGAGAGGAGAGGAGAGGATTGGAGAGGAGAGGATTGGAGAGGATAGGAGAGGATAGGAGAGGTGAGACGACAAGGTAAGTTAAGATGAGATGAGATGAGATAAGATGAGATAAGATAACAAGATTACAAGATAATCATTATTAGTGTAGTCCTGGAGCGCTCTTCATGAGCTACATTCCAGCAGAAGGTTGCTCAATCACATTAATTGTACTATGGAGTCTATGTTGAGGCAAGTAAAATACCCCACCCATGGGGTAAATGTATATGGTGTGGACTCTAAGCCTTATAATCTGATCATTACATCTGCCACTGGCAGCTTGTCATGCATGCTTCAGTAGCATTGAAAAAAATGAAAAGATAGGTAAGACTGTATTTTGTCATGCTATAATGAAACTAGTTTTGGTGAATCAGTGCCAAGTTAGAGTCTCATATTTGATATGTGACCTTCAGAAAGTCCTGACATTAACGCCTCACAAAATAAGAGGGCTTCCTGTACAAAACCGAACGACTAGTGTCACTAAAGGAAAGTATGCCTAAGATAAACACATTGCCAAAGATAGATGACGGCTGTTGTAGCAGAAGTATGAAAAAATTGTGATTAGGTCGTGGCCTTTGGGAAAGTACTCTGGTGGCTAACAAAGCATAGCACTGTGCTCAACAAGTTGACAACAATCCCAAAATAACCAGTCATTGCCTTTGTTTCGCTACACATCTGAAAGCTCAGTCAGCTCATGTCCAGTTGTAGAATCCTGTATAGGTTTGGTTTTTCAGACCAGATGAAACAAACACTGTCTCTGCATTGCATAGCTTACTTCCATTTCACTGACTACATCAGCACAGGTTAATTTTGTTTTAGTGAGGAGCCCATCAAACAGGTCATCTTCAGAAATGCGAATGGACCTACCTGAGGTACCCAAGTGTGCTTTCCACCAATTAAACAAGGTGTATGGTTTACTAGTCATTTGTTTGAGAGTAGTAGTAGTGGTAGTAATAGTAATAGTAATAGTAGTGGTAGTAGTATTAATAGTAATAGTAGTAGTAGTAATAGTAATAGTAGCAGTAGTAGTTATAGTAATAGTAATAGTAGTAGTAGTAGTAGTAGTAATAGTAATAGTAGTGGCAGTAATAGTAATTAGTAGTAATAGTAGTAGTAGTAATAGTTGTGGCAGTAATAGGATTAGTAGCAGTAGTAGTAGTAGTAGTAGTTGGTAGTAAATATTTTTATATGACATTGGACTAAATCAGATCACATGTTGCAAAAGTTTTCAAACTTCATCAACATGTAATGACAGAACATGAAATGACAGACAGGAGTACATAACAGTTTTTGGAATCAAATAGTGGTGTAGCTTCTTGGATATATTAATTGGGGTCACCTAAGGTTTCCCCTCAGCCAATGGGAGTTCTGGATTCACATGACGTCATCTAGAGTTCTATTGAGCAGCTCTGCTGAAGGTCCAGGGTTTGATTCAGGCCTGGGTACTCTTTGCGAGCTACATCCTAGCTGGATGTCGATTGGATGAGACGTTAAATTGGAGGTGCCCTGTACTCGGTATCTATGCTGAGGCAAGTAAAAGAAAGACCTCACCAATAGGGTACGTGTGTAACTTGGGGACACCAAACCTTATCATCTTCATATAAGCTGAGCTTCAGACCCATTAGCGTCGAGTCATTAGACGTTATATCCAAGTCAATGAAATTGGCTGAAAAGAGGCTGATTTTATTCACTTAAAGGGCATTCACACAATCACGTATCAGACCTACGAGTCAGGGCTGTAGGGAGAGGTTCATGCTTGGGGGGTTCCAAGATGTGAGTGAAGACACCGCGCGGGCAGTTTTGCAAAATGATGCCTTAGTCTTGATAGGGGGGGGGGGGGGGGTTCCAGATGCCAAACCCCCCCCCCCTGCCTACAGCCCTGCTACGAGTGACCACATACGTAAAAAATGGTCTATACATGCTCACTCGTGTATGTTAATCATGTATAAATTCTTTGCACGACCTACGTGGACATCCATAGATTGCTCAGCGGATGTCCGTCAAACACTCGCCTAACGTCCATCAAACGCTCACCGTCTGTCGCCAAGCATCCATCAGGCATCTGTCATGGACCCTTAGGCATTCTTAGATCGCTCTTAGTTCGCTCTTAGATCACTCGTATATCACCTGTGCCAGTGGTTCAAGGATATGCACGGAAGACGATGGGCGGGCGACAAACGTCCGCTGTGCATTTTACAAGCATTCTACGAGTGGACGCTAGTGAATGGCAAGTGTATACAGATAGACAGTGCCTACATATGGCTACGTATGGCCATGGACGTGCGTAGAACGTATGTAGAATGCTCAACAAGTGAATCTCGAGCGAGTTACGTAACTAATATAAACAATTTACTTGTAGAACATCCGCCAAAGTTTTGAAAATTTATATAAAAGTTTGCCCTCTCTACCGATGCTCTTAATTGGTACCGCTACCACAAGCGTCCTACGGTTTAGTGCAAGTATATGTAAAATGCTTGGCGAGTGAATCACGCATGGACAAGGATGAGCAAGAGTAAACAAAAGTCATACGTGGTCATATGTATGTCGTGTCCGTGACAGTGTGAATGCCCCTTTAGAGCTACTACAATCTACCTGAAGCCAAAGTATTCATTGCTATCTCTGGATCTCACATGGCATTATCTCAGATCAGGTCGTCTCCATGAAACCAATGTGGCATATTATCTGAGATATCCGTTAATGACTTAGCCCAATCCCCATACCTCAAAAAGCAATGTCATCAGACATTTGAAAGGCTTCATTTTGATGAGATGTTGTTTTTTTATCGTATCCTTGTAAAATTCCTTAATGCACATGTACTAAAAATCTACACACATTTTGTTTTAGATAATCAGGTAGGGGCTCACAAACAACAGGTAAAATTTATGACTTTAGAATCTAGACAATGTTTTCAACAAAATTTCATTATAAACTTTTAAAAGCACAAACTGTTAGAAATTAGCCTAATTTTTAAGTGAATACGGACAACGACGACAAATAAATTACTAAAAATATGTTATGAAACTGGTTGTAACTCACTCAAAACAACATAAGAAAATTGCAGCAAAACTGATTCACATCAAGCTCATCAGTAAAGTCCCTAGACATAACATTATCCAGTGTGCAATTCTATCTGAGAATGCGTTGTTCACTGAAGTCGATGCAGAGGTTACGTTTTATTCATGATGCAAATACAAAGCTTAAGTTGCTAATCGAGGAAGTGATGAAGATTTTTCACTTTTAAACAGCATTAATATGAACAGTACATGGCCAGATGTGCCAAGTGCTTTTTCCAAGAGAAGGATAAATGCATGGAAAACATACGGTTTTTAGCTAATTATAATGAAGCAAAAACCATGCATTTTCCATGCATTTATCCATGGCACAATTGGCCATAGTAGTAGTGTATAAGCACTGGTGTCAAAGCAGCGCCTCTGGTGGAACCTAAATTTGGAACTAGGGGCGCACCTAGTGGTAAATTTGGAACCATATACATTATTGAAAATAGGCATATGCCAATACATGAGAACATCGAAGACTTGTAGGTAGCAACACATGCACAAAAAGTATTTATAAATGTGTATACATGTGTATATAGAATAGCCATTAAGTATTAGGTAAGTCAATTTTATGTGTGCAGTTAGTTTCATAAAATACTGTTGACTCTAGCTGTCTGTGGCGACCTGTACCTGGCTGTGGTCTAAACATGCTAAAGTCAGCTGCTTCTGTCCACTTCTATAGGTAATAATCGGCTTACATCTATCACGACATAAATGTAAACCTTGGTAAATGTAAGAAATGTATCTACTCCTTCTCATGGCCGGGGACTTTGAAGCTTCGGACGGCCTTCCCGCAGAATCAATCTGCGCTCGCTATGAGCATATGCTCAAGGAAGCTCATCAACTCTTTCCTTGGACTCGAGTCATGCTCTCCGGCCTCCCACAGACTGGTAGCAACCACCGTCAAGACACCACACGGAAAGTGAACAGCTACCTTGAGGCAGTTGCTCGTGACGAAAGGCTGGTAGAGTATGTCTCCAACGCTCGAGCAAAGCCACAGGATCACATCCACCTCAGTCGCACAGCCAGAGAGAGACTCTGCTTTAATGTATCTTGTGCTGTCAAGAAGGTTTTTACGTAAATAGGTTCCAGCTGCAATTGCCTCCTGTAAATATGACTTTCAAACTCAATGGCAATGTATGACTGTAATATTTTTATGCCATCTGATTTTAGTAATGTTGAACCTGTGATAGATCTTTTCATTGATGACTGTGTGGAGGTGGGGGATGGTTCTGACATTAATACTAAGATTGTTGTAGATACAATTACACACTCAGACATAAACTTAATTCATGATATGACTCAAATGTTCAATGAAAAATCTAGATTTTGGAACAATAACATAAGTAAAAACATAGGCTCAAATGATAATTTTCTCAAAATAATTTCATGGAACATTCAGGGCATTGGTCAAAAATTAGAGTTAGAGGAGATTAGAAATATGTTTACCTGTTATGATGTCATCTTCCTGTATGAAACCATGAAATCAGATACCTTTGACCCACAAATGGAAGGGTACCACTACTTCCATTATGAAAGAAAGTACAGACACCCTAGAGCTAGGAGGCCATCTGGCGGCATAGCCATATTGATTAAGTCAGATATTTTTGAGTCAAAAGCTGTAGCTATCGAAAAAGCAAGTGAACATGCTATATGGCTGAAAATTAGGGGATCAACTCATGAAATTATTATTGGTGGTGCCTATATTCCCCCTGAGGGTAGCATGATCTATTTGAATAGTAGATATGGAAAGGATGTGCTAAATAAATTGAGGGAGGATCTTGCATGTTTTCTAGATAGAACACCCTTTGTTTCTATTTGTGGTGATTTTAATAGCCGGACAGGTGATATGAATGATTTTGAAGAACCTGTAAATGGAAAAAATTCTTCTTTCATCTCTGACTTAGGCAACTACAATGCAACACAAATGGTCCCTTAAGCACAGACTGTGTAGAGATAAGAAGGTAAACGCCTTTGGAAAGGATCTCATTAACTTATGTAGGGCCAGCAGTATTAGAATAATGAATGGATTCTTTGATGAAAGTATAACCGATCGATTTACCTGTCATACTCCTATGGGACAAAGTGTTGTTGACTATTTGCTTTGTAGTGAACCAGCGTATAATTGCCTTCATGAGTTTGTTATAAATGATAAGCTTACTGAGTCTGACCATACTCCACTTAGCTTTTCTTTTAACTTTCCCAAAGTACCGAAAAAAAATAAACACACTAAAAATAGTCGGCAGACCAGAACATTCAAGTATGTATTTGACAAGAGTAAAACTGAAGAATACCTCTCTAATTTTGACAGTGAAAATGCCAAGAACACACTGTATAAGCTATGCTGTGATATTGAGTCAGACTATGATACAGATGTGGTCATAGATACTGTATACCAATACTTAACTGATAGAATACGGCCAACGTTTGAGAAAAAGAAATCTAAATCTGCAAAAAGCACTTTTCCTACTAATAAATGGTTTGATAGTGAGTGTAAAAATCTCAGAAAATCTTTGAATGACTTTGCTAAACAGAATGATTTAGCCCTGGATCAAAATAAAATGCAATATGGTATTATGCACAAATATTACAAACGAGTAACTCAAAAGAAAAAAAGAAAATTTCAAGGAAATAATAGAAAGGAAATGCAAACTCTCATGGGTAAAAATCAAGCGGATTGCTGGAAGTATTGGAATAAATTAAAATCTGTTGGAAAAATCCAAGTTAACTGCCCAGACTTAGATACCTTTCATAACTACTTTAAACAACAATCGCTTCCACCAGAGCGTGACTATTTTGACACTGAAAGTATGGCACACATAGTTAATGCTGTGCAAAATTCTGGTTATAGCTGCAGTAGTGAACTATCTACTCATATTTGTGATAATGTAATAACTGAAGAAGAGGTCGCCCTGCATTTCAGGAGACTCAAAAATTATAAAGCGGCTGGCATTGATGGGATACCCGCAGAATTCTATAAATATGCTTGTGAAAATCTTATAACACCATTTTGTGCTGTATTCAACCACATTTTTGGTAAAGGTGAATACCCATCTCAGTGATCAGAAGGGCTTATTAATGCTTTACATAAAAAAGGTAATCGCACAGATCCTGATAACTATAGAAAAATAACTGTAAATGTAGTAATGGGTAAGATTTTTGACTCAATCCTAAATAGCAGATTATACTTTAAAAATGAGGCTCTAAATCTTGATGATCCTTGTCAGTTTGGGTTCACCCCTGGGTCAAGCACTACTGACTTTGTCTTTGTTCTTGACACAGTTATAAGTTACCAACAAGCAATGCGAAAACCTGTATACTTGTGCTTTGTTGATTTTACTAAAGCATTCGATTACATTAATAGAAATGCTTTGTACTACAAATTGATGCAGCAGAATATTGGTGACAAAATGCTCAAGGTTATCATTAGTATGTATGATAAGGCAAAAGCAAGAGTAAATCAAGGTGGTAATACCGGTGGTTCTATTGACAGCAAATGTGGGGTATTACAAGGTGGAATCCTCAGCCCAAAATTATTCAATGAATTTATGTCAGATCTACCCGATCATCTTGAAAAATCAGATGGAATAACATTAGGTGATTTTACTCTTACACATATATTGTATGCCGATGACATCGCACTTGTAGCTGATTCTCCTAATTGCATGCAAAATAGTATAAATTCACTTCATAATTACTGTAAAAAATGGCACCTTATTGTAAATGTTAGTAAAACCAAAGTGATGCAGATTGGTAACAAAGCAATAAGCACCTTCTTCTGTAATGGGGAAAAACTAGTAAATGTTGACAGCTTCAAATATCTTGGCCATATGCTTACTAATAAGCGTAGAATACATAGCAAGATGACGGAGTACCTCTCAACACAAGCTCATAAAGCACTCTTTGCACTGCAAGGTGATTCAAAACAAGCATTAGGAAAAATCGATCCCATGCTATCTCTTCGAATGTTTGATACCTATATTTTACCTATCCTGGAGTACAATAGTGAAATATGGACAAGTGAAAAATCTATGCCTGAATTAGAAAATGTGCAACTTGCATATCTTAAAAACATATTAGGAGTTAGAAAACAAACACCATCTTTAGCAGTCTATGGTGAAACAGGTAGATTCCCATTGCATGTCAGGCAGAAAATTAGAATGGTGAATTACTGGATAAGATTGGAAAGAGCACCTGATGACAGTTTACTTGAGAAATGTTTAAATTTTCCGAAGGAAATTTATGTGAATGCAGTAAATGGAAATAACTGGTTCAGTAAAGTGTGTCATGTATTAAATAACTGCAACATTGAATATGATATTAGTAACCTCAGAAACTTTGACGTTGATAATATCTCTAACACAGTGAAACTAAGACTCTATGAAGCCGAACATGAGCGACTTATAAATGCAATAAATGACAGTTCACAACAACCAAAACTTAGGACATATAAACTATTTAAAACTGATTGTAGAATAGAACCTTATCTTGAATTGCAACAAATTCGCAAAGTGTTAACTAAAATAGCTAGATTTAGGACAAGTTCACATAGCCTGAAGATTGAAACAGGTCGATACCATAAACCAATAATTCCCGCACCAAATAGAATATGTGAAAAGTGTACGTTAAACTTTGTAGAAGACGAAATTCACTGTTTGATAGTCTGTCCTGGTAATGAGCATCACCGTGTTAACCTTTTTTTGAATGCAACTAAATTTATTAACAACTTCTTGTCTCTAGATGATATAACTAAGTTTACAGCAATAATGACAAACAAGGAACCTGAGTTATTAAATAGTTTAGGAAAGTTTCTCCTTCAAGCCGATGTGTCGAGAAAACCATCTCCTGTATCCACACAGTTATTAATTTAGTTTATTAGTTTATTAGTTATGATGTGCTTGTCATGTTTTGGACTTTAAGAATGAAATGTTTTTATTAGCGGCTTGTATTTTTTTATTGTGTATGTGGATTTTAAACACGTATTAATAGTTAATTTGGTGGCTGGAACCTTGATTATTGAAATTTTATTGCTTTCTGTATTTACATTAATGTCTCTTTCATGTTATCTTTTAACTGAATGACATATGTATCACTTATGATATTTCACATGTCAATAAAATCTATATATATATATATATCATAAGTATGTACTTAAGATCTAGTTTTGAGTGGCCAGCTATGACGCCTTTGTTTAGTTTCAATTTGACGAGCTGTTTAAATGAAACTAACTGTACTTGTTCACTGGTAACAATTTCTCAAATCTGGAACAAAAGTCTCTAAGTCAAAGTGACCACTTAATGTCTATCTAAGCATGAAATATTTTTTTATTGGCCAACGCTCGTCTGCGAAAAGGGTATACAAACAACTTAGGAAACATAGACGATGCCTTATAAAAGTTTTTTTCTTGAATAGCCTTTCTTGTTCTTCTCCTTCAATATATCTCCCTGCAGCTACCTTGTCCAGATGGTGATTTCTTCTGTTTCAAATGGCATGACAGAGAAGGAAAAGCAACATCAAAAGTTAGGAAGCCAGCTGTCATAAATGTCCGGAGTACAATCCATTATTGAGGCGCTTCATGAGCTATATCATTCTCATTCGGATGTTGGTTGCATGAGGTGTTAAACTGGTGGTGCCTTGTACTCTGTGTCTACGCTGGGTTAAGTACATTTTACCCAGCCCTAAAGATCCTGATGTCACCTTAACTCAGCTGTATCGACTTGTGACCCAGTTCAATCCCCAGCTCAGGCATCCTTCATGATTTTGTCCGGATGAGAATTAGATTGGCATTCCCTTGTATCCCAACCATGGGGTAAATGTGGGCCTGATGGGGTGGACTCTTCCTTTCTGTCACCTCATCAATCAACCATCATAAGTTGCAAGAACTTGCCTTAAAGGGTTACACTATCCATATCTACATTGTAACTGTATATAGCAATCTAGCAATCTATCAATCCTTCTTTCCATCTATCCATCTATATATCTATCTATCTATCTATCTGTCTATTTATCTATCTATGTATCTGTCTAACTATCTAACTATCTAACTATCTACCTATCTACCTATCTACCTATCTACCTATCTACCTATCTACCTATCTAACTCTATCTATCTATCTATATATCTATCTGTGTGTGACAGAAAACAATGTCTCAGTGGTGCATAAAGGCTGGAGGCATTGGGTCATGGCCTCCCTCCCCCTAGCACAGAACAAAAGATAAACAGTAAGTTTGTGATTGCATCTCCAGTTTCAGGCTTCACAGCCCCTTGGGACAAGTTAGTGTCATTTATGTCTTATTGATGAATTGTCTGCATTTCGTAAATTAATTCTATGTCAGTGTTTATTATATAAAATTCAATGAAAATTAGATCAGATATGATTTTTGTAACAAGAGAAAGAAAATGCTTTTGCCCTAAAAGAGATGGAATTTTCTCAAGCATGCTTACATGACACTGTCCTAGCGCTGCATTCATTGCCTCAATAACATGCTGTCAACAATGTGTGCATCATAGACTGAGGCAATTTAGTGTCTTTAAGATAAGTGTCTTCAGGGGCTGTTCTTTCCTGGTATCTGGGTGTTGTTCTAGTCCAAAACGTAGGAGGATTTGAGGATTTTTTTCTTCCTTTTTGACTATGATGTATATTGTATAATGCACAGCAATCAGTGTCAGTGGTGAGTGGTGGGATTAGGCCTTTATATCCTATATTTCTGCACATGCTGGGCTAATTAGGACCAGCAGGGACCATGGCAATGAGATGATGAATGAAACAGCCATCTAACTTACGCTCGACCTGGAATCGCGGCATTCTTTGTGCAAATATTAGTACTTGTATATCAGTTGATCCTGAATTGAAATGGAATTGAAGAAATATATATCGCAATAACAAGAAGTTCATGTCGTAGAAATAGAGGTATACAAGTAACAATAATGATTACTAAATAATACCAATTTTTAAGAATATCTGCGATACTTATAGGTAATACCAAGGGTTGATATCCTTTCAGATATCATATTGATAGGTTAGCCTTTGTCTATAACAAGATGTCCTTTAGAACCTGGCATAGACAGGAGCCAACTGAGACAAATGTATATTGTACAATAACTACATGTTTGGTGTTGACATTGGCCCTGCAGTGGCTGAGTATTATGCTTGACTTGGTTTGCTATCGGGGCCTGTATGCTCTCACCAGGGTTGATATTAATTGAATGTTTCTGGCATCCAATGTTAATTTATTGAGATTTTGATTTTTGCTACTTTGACTCTTCGTTTGAATTTGATGTCTTCGCTTGGCAAGCTCCTAACTATACGTGACATGAATATCCAGCATTTTGTGGAATCTTATCCTTATCGCCCCATATCTGCTTCAGACTAATGATATTATAAGCTGACCTTGCTTTAGGCCACCACAGCTTACACAAATTAGTATCTGGGTGTCGTTCTAGTCCAAAACGTAGGAGGATTTGAGGATTTTTTTTCTTCCTTTTTGACTATGATGTATATTTTATAATGCACAGCATTCAGTGTCAGTGGTGGGTGGATTAGGGCTTTATATCCTATATTTCTGCACATGCTGGGCTAATTAGGACCGGCAGGGACCATTTAAATGAGAAGATGAATGAAACAGCCATCCAACTTACGCTCGACCGGGAATCGCGGGAATCGCGGCATTCTTTGGCAAGCTCATAACTATATGTGACATGAATATCCAGCATTTTGTGGAATCTTATCCTTATCGCCCCATATCTGCTTCAGACTAATGATATTATAAGCTGACCTTGCTTTAGGCCACCGCAGCTTACACAAATTATGTGATAAATCAGTCGCAACAATCAGTGACATTCCCATATAATTGTGATTGCCCTATATACATTTTATCTCTTTGATTGATTAATATTTCTCTCATTAATAACTCTCTGCCACTTTTCCTCTCACTCATATTTCCTGTAGGACTACAAAGCAAACATTTCTCTTTCCTTTACCATTAGTCATTGTCACCCTCCGATGTTTTTCATTAGACACGCATAGCAACAGTGGAGTGTCATGATACTTTTGACCAAAACATATCTTGATTAATATGGGTACTTTGTATTGGTGTCCCTCACAGTTTGGTGATTTAAGGGCAAATAAAGAATAAAGCAATTTATGAAGATTACCAAATGGCTCTTGAGTACAGTGATGACTCTGTTGAACCATTTTTAGGATATCCAATTAATCGCATAATTAGTTGTTGCTATCCTGGATATCTACATTTGATGGCAATTATGAACAACAGTAATAATGTATTCCTGTAATTATGTGTTCCGTTCAAAAAGTACAAACCAGATTTAGTTGAAAAATGTATTATACATACATGCCAATTGTGCCACGTGCGTCTTCCATGTGTTTGGATAAACGCATAAAAAAACGTATGGTTTTTAGCTAATTATAATGAGGCAAAAACCATACGTTTTTTTTATGTGTTTATCCTTCTCATGAAACATGCACGTGGCACATTTGGCCATGTAACATCACTACCATCCATTGTTTGGTACTTCTACACTGTACCACTATTATTTTGAAGTTATTGTAAAGTTACATCATTAGAGATATTTTGAAATTTAGCCATAACATAGTTACAAAGTATCCTTTTTATGATAGCTTGGTTCTTGTTAAATTGTTTAATTCAATGAATTGATTTAATTTATTCACAAGACCATTTAACGTATACATACATTCAAGAAACAACCAATATTCATTCAGCACATTCATACAATTAATATTAATACAATTTACAATATGATTGCGTCTTTCAGGAGACCTCCTAAGCCAAACGGCTTTTTGGAGGCCACATGGTAAAAAAATAAGAATACAAAAAAAACAATAACATAAAAAGTATTTGTGCAATATATAAGGAGAATATAAAGAGTATGAAAAACCACATATTTATATAAATACATACGTTACAAATTAAATTTGTAATTCAGTCAATATGTAGTGATGTGGTGATATTAGATTGTAATGGGTTAATGGCATGATGAGATGAATAAAAAAAAAAACACAGGTGACATACCAAGTGCTAACACTGACCTCCTTGATGAAACTCATATACTATAAAACATAGTACTTTTAGTATATCATGAAGGTCCTCGACTCCGAAGGACTCCCTTCGCCACCACTGAGAGCAGAAAGGTGAGAAACCAGACACATTTTTCCAATTATTCCTTCTGTGTGTTTTTCATAAAGTATTTTCTCTGAAAAAAACTCACAGTGAAATTAAAATGCGGTCAACGCCAAAGAAGAAAACACAACCAGAATAAAAAATGACGGTTAGATTATTTGATTTAAAGAAATGTTTTCATTAGGCTACATCAACCTATGCTGAGTCAAGATTTGGAAGTACTCACCTTACCTAAGAAATGGATGGCAGTGACATTCAAGTCACAGAGAATATGTTTGCAAATTAGAAGGCTAACAGCAATCCTATACTTTTACCAGAGGAGGTGCAAAATCAAGTATCTTTGTGTTTTCACTTTTTACATTGCTGTATGCTGAAGCTTTTCTCAGAAATTCTTCTCTCATAACTTTTCTTCTTGATGATAAGTCTGCTTTGCAGTTGTTACTGCCAGCATCAATTAGGAAGTCAGATTCAACTTAATTTTTCTATTTGTAGCGGATAAGTGCAGTAACTCCAATACCAAATTACCCAACTTCAGCAATCTACTGAAATCTTTAACTAATTACATGGTAATGACCGTAATTAACACTCATTGAGCAGTCATTTTTAGACCCAATTACATAGCTAAGATCTTTCAACTCAATTATGTAAAGGTTTGTCTATTATATGTGTCGTGACTGCCCTTTGGGAAGATTTACAAAACTGCTCTTATTTGGCAGCAGTGTTTATAATTCAATATGAACTTTGCAATACATTAATTGCTTCACAATTTGTCGACACCTAATGAAATGATCTAGTAGAAAATTACTTGTTCATAAAACAGATTGCAGACAGAGACTCAAGGACTCCATGATACAACATACTATTGGTGAGCCACCTCGGTTTGAAATACACACCTGGGATCTTAATTAACATCTCAATCCTTGGTACAGATATCGTATATTGTATGAGCAGAAGGTTTGAAGCATCAGCACATTTGCAAGATACAATAATCCTAATATTTGACAAGGTTTCTCAAAGACCTCTGTGGAAAATTCAGTTCAAGGTCTCTGTACTATTGGGTCTTAAGCTTAGTCACCTTATGGCAGCCATTTTTTGGTTGATATTAGGTAATTTGAGGGTGTTGATTGCAAATCTGATGGGTGCCAGTTCGGCATCATTGAGCATTTTGAGATATCCACAAAAACAGTTGCCATAGTAACAAAAATTTGCATATTCAATATTCCACAGAAAATGTGAATTAGCAAGGTTGTTAGTAGTAGTAGTATTTTATTGACCTTATGGTCGGCCATCAATATAAATTTTCATACAAAATCTAAAAGATGAAATTAATTCGGTCCAATATTTTAGTTAAATTAAATTACATTATAAATTAAATAATAAATCACAAATATAACATTGATCATACAAAAATAACAAAAAGAAATAATGTCCAAAGTTCAAAAGTCAACCAAATACAGGACAGGATAGTATCTGATGACGAGTTTACATTGTTTTCACTAATGTTGCATTACAAGACCAGCTGTCAGAGGCAGATGTCAGCAGACACTGTAAATGTCTTTACTTGTTTGTCTACTGTGCTTATTTGAGAGCTATTTCAGAGCTTAGTCTCTGGCTCTCTTTTTCTATGTCTCTCTCTCTCTGTCTCTCTGTCTCTGTCTCTTAGTCTCTCTCTGTGTCTCTGTCTGTCTCTGTCACTATTTCTCTGTGTCTTTGTCTCTCTCCCATTCTCTCCCTTTCTCTGTCTGTCTCTCTGTCTCTGTCTCTGTCTATCTCTCTCTCTCTATCTCTCTCTCTCTCTCTCTCTCTCTCTCTCTCTCTCTGTATCTGTCTCTCTGTATCTGTCTCTGTCTCCGTATCTATCTCTCTGTCTCTCTGTCTCTGTCTCTGTCTGTCTTGGTCACTATGTCTCTGTCTCTTTGTCTCTCTCCCTTTCTCTGTCTGTCTCTCTGTCTCTGTCTCTGTCTCTGTCTCTCTCTCTCTCTCTCTCTCTCTCTCTCTCTCTCTCTCTCTCTCTCTCTCTCTCTCTCTCTCTCTCTCTCTCTCTCTCTCCTCTCCCCCCCTCCCTCCCTCCCCCTCTGTATTGAGCTGTGCACCTGCCAGAGCATCGTTTCCTGACAAAAGTTACCGATTACAGGAAGGAAGTCTAATGATATAATGTTGACATCAGAATAAAGGAGTATCAAAATGTATGTCCACTGGTTTTTTTGGTCATATTTTTGCCATAAATGTCATGGAGTAGCACAAAAATGGACAGAAATGTTTGCAACAAATTCAAATCCCAACCCTCGAGCTGATAAATACTACTGTGAAAGAAATTACTTTGCAATTTTCCATATTCTCAATGGTCAGTTATGTTGCTAATTTGAATTTGCACGATGCTGTGCAGATAATATGCAATTTTACATGGATTAAGGGTAATAACAAAATGTCTGTGTCTTTAATCACCATAGATAAAGTTGCTCATTCTAGCAATATAATTATGCAAATATCAGGTCCATTTTCTTTGCCTTAATCTGAGTTTGCATAAATTAATGCTGCAATGCAATGCTGAGATAGAGATAAATTAATACTGAATGCATCAGACACATAACATCAGGCCAACACTGGGCCAACACTGGGCTAAAACTGAACCAATACTGGCCCAACACTTGGCCCAACACTTGGCCCAACACTTGGCCCAACACTTGGCCCAACACTTGGCCCAACACTTGGCCCAACACTTGGCCAACACTGGGCTTGCACTATGCCAACACAATCCAACACTATGCTAACACTGGATCAATACTGGGCCAACACTGGGCTCCCCCTGGTCCAACACTGGCCCAACACTGGCCCAACACTGTCCCAACAATGGCCCAACATTGAACCAATGTGGTGACATTATAGATCCTGGATTGAGGTAAATGGGGCTACCATGGTAGACTTGTTTATCTATCAGAGGAAGGTATTTATAGCACAGTCTTTGTTGGTAAATAGCAGGCAGCTGCTGTCTGTGTCTTGATATTGAATATGCCCTAAAAACAGAAATGGAACATACACATAAGTAATTAATTAAGTCAGTAATTAAGTTAGTAATTAAGTAAGTAAGTAAGTATGTAACTATGTAAGTTTGTAGGTAAGTATGTAAGTTAGTAAGTAAGTCAGTAAGTAAGTAAGTAAGTGAGTATGCAGATGACTTCATTTTGTTCAGATTGTAAAACAAAACAAATACAACATAAACATTAAGCAAGAATGTTAAAACAACCTTAGATGATAAAATGTAATACAATGAGACTGATTCAAGATAAAAAAATGTCATAATAAAGAAATATAAACTCTTGAAAAGCGGTACAAGCATCACCCATTAATGCAGTGAAATGAAATGACAAGGGGGTTGGGTAGTAGTAGAGGGGTACAATTTTACCCCAAGTGCAAAATTCATGGTCTCATGATAGTGAAGAATATTGTTTTTGGTAATTTCATTATCCTTGACTCTTCGTGTAAATACATGACCCTGGGATATAGCACAGGTAGAGCATTATGATCAGGTTGAACTCAGGACCTATAAAGGAGCCGGATCGAGGCCTTAAACACCACGCCACCCATTGCTTTTTGTTTACAGCAACACCACAAATAATCCAGTAGTGATTTTACTAAATTGCTTCAGCTTGAGGATCTAATTTGACAACTATTTCTACATAGAATTGATGGGACAATATTAAAACAATAAAACAAGTTATCCTTGGCTAGATAGTAGTGGCATCAACTGCAAATTACTAGTTTGAAGTGACTTAACATAGTCTTGCTTGGTGTGAAGATTACTGATGGCAAAATAAATCCCTCAATGCAATCAAAGGCTTCCCAAGCAAGGGATGTTTCTCTTTCAGCTAATTCATGGTTCAGATGTAAACCTATGCCAAGGCTGTTATCTAGCTGCCACATACTGTAGGGCCAACTGAATCATTCCAGAAAGACAGAAAGGGAAATGGTGGTAAAAACATAAAATATCACAGGTGGGTCATTTTCTTGTCCCAGCAAAGACAACGAGTACAAGGTACCACAACTTTAACGTCTCATGTGACATCCAGCTGAGATTTGTGAGTAAAATATCAAAATAGGCACCCTCCATGGATGGTTGAAAGTTTGAAAACTTTTGGCCTGAGCTGTATTCAAGGTTGGCACATCCATGGGATGTCGAGGTATACATGGCCAATTGTGCCACATGCGTTTTCCATGTCTTTGGATAACGCATGGAAAACGCATGGTTTTTGCCTCATTATAATTAGCTAAAAACCATGCATTTATCCTTCTCATGGAAAACGCATGTGGCAAATTTGGCCATGTAGTGGTTAAGGTGTTCGCCTGCTAAACGCAAGGTTGTGGGTTCGAACCCCTACCATGGCATCAAGTGTTGAGCAGATCCTCAACTATTGCCTCATCTAACCCAGGTGCAATGGATACTTGGCATTAGGCACCCACAGTGAGGCCACTGGTGTGAGCTCTTAAGCCCTTATGTTAACTCCGTGTTCAAGGTTGGTTGAGCCTGTGTAAACCCTGGTTTACATTTACAGCTACAAATATATATTCTTGTACCAAATATCATCAGTCAGTTGCTATGGAAATTGTTGTCATTAGTTACACGTATATTAAATTTATTAAATTTGCAATTTGTTTGCCATTTTTTCATTTTCATCCCATCATTATATCTTATATTTAGATCTTGTTATTTAAATATAAATGTATTTTTTTATTTTTTTTATTTAATTTTTAAATATGTGTTTTAGGGGACATCCACGTCAGCGTTTTTTTAAATAAAAACTTAGTGGATGTCTCCTGACCAAAGGTAAAGAGTAGTTATGAATTTTGACTTTTTTATTTTATTTTATTTATTTACTGCTTATATTATGTATAATAACGTATATTTAGTTGTTCCTTGTAATTTGCTGTTCTTTTTATTTTATTTGGTTAAATAAATAAATTCTCTCTCAATTTCTCTCTCTATATCCATGGATATCACCACTTTTAACATTGCGACAAGTCAAGATGGGACAAAAACAAGACAAGATGAGATTAGATGATGATGATGATGATGACAACAATAAACACAAGCTTTTGGGGGAATTGGGTAAGCTGATTGACTGGGTAAATTGAGCCACCCTTATTACAGGCAGCTGACAATAGATATGAATGAGGTGGTGCCCTGTGTTGAAAGTTCATTCCTATTTAAACTTCTTTGGAAGAAATAATAACATTCCGACTGATCTTACCATTGCTACATAACTTTTGATGGTAATATTTTCCATGATAGAAGTATGAATTGCAGTAGGCATTATGATTGAATCTGCCGAAGATGTTTTCAGTTTAATTATATTCAGAACTCCAGGTCCAATTGAGCAAGAACGGGCTCATCTTATCCCACTCTCCCCTACTGCTTTTTACAATCTATAAAATAAAATAAACATTCTGCTTTATTTTCAAATAATGGGATAAATAAATATTATTACACATTCACTGTCAGTGAAGTTATTATTCTGCTCAGAAAATGTCTTTAACTTTGGAAAATTATTCTTTGAACCCACCACTGATGTGGGAAGCATTCTTGGTATGCAAAAAAGCTTTAGTCTAAAATCGAAACTGTTTGCCAATGGGACCTTTGGGCATATATATGAGCTTCAGATATATATATACTGTATGATGTGCATGATCCACCAGCGTGTATGCACATTTTCGCACTTTCTTAATCCGTCCACCTGTTGCCTTGCGGTCTTTACCTTAATACTCTTTTCATATCATCATTACATCTGCCTCTAGAAGCTAGTAATAAGCGACTAAACTTAAGATCAGCATTATTAAGAAAAAAAATATATTTTACAAATCTGCAACAGAACCAGTATGGAGTGTGTGATGAAAAATGAATGAGTCTGTCTGTCTGTCTGTCTGTCTGTCTGCCTATCTGCATGCCTGCCTGCCTGTCTAGCTGTCTGTCTGTAAGTCTGTCGTGCTGTCCAGCTGTCTGTCGACATTAGCCTCTTAAATGTGCTGCCCAAGGTGCGACATCATGGATCAGATCGTCCCACAGTATTTATAATAAGCCTTAGTTTTGGTCTGCTCCATTTTGTGCTTTGTTCTGGCAGTTTTCTCATAGAAAAATTATATATTTATGTTCAGTTTTTTACATTCTACATTCAGCTACACTACTACTAGCATGTAATTCTGAATGATTGTTCAGAATTTCCCGAAATGTGAGCATTGGCTCTCATGGTCAATATCTATGGATTTTATTATTTTATTGTTTTTTTACTGATGTTAAGGGCCCGGGTGTAAAACAGCTTCAGCTGATCTGGCTACCCTTTTAAAATATATTTGAAATAACAAAAAAAAAAGTGGATGACCTACCAAAACACTATCCCTGTCTGGGGCATAACCAATATTTTGCCATGCCTATGTGATAACAGGACAAAGCTACACTCCTGACAAGTAAGCCAAAACTTTTTCATAACCATACATGATTTCTTTGTAATTTCATCAGGTTACCATGGCTGAAAAAAGCAGGGAAAATTGCAGTTTCATTACTATGGATTCCCATAGCAAGCGATATAAGATGTCTTGTATTTACTATTGCTCAAATTGGATTTCAGGAATTTATGGCATGCTACAAGCAGTTTCCATTGAACCAATAAACAAACTGACTAGTCCTAAATTTACAAAAAGCTTTGTAAGTCATCTGATGATGTGCTGTTTTTGAAAGCCTTGGGAGTCATGCAATGGACGTTTTCTGAAGATAGTTGTCAAAAACATAGTCTAATGCTTTAGTGTCTTACTGCATTTAAGTAGATGGAAGAATCTTTGTCCTTTTCTAAATTTCTTCAGTTATTTCAGACTGTTGTGCTCATAGAAACAAAAACTACTAAAAGAAAAAAAAACTGCTCAACTTGAAGCATCACTTATTTTTGGACAAGATCGTTAAGCCAATGATACTCATTTTAGTAATAATGAAGGTAATTCCAAGTAATTTATAATAAATTGGAAACTCCTTGTGTTTAACACACTGACAAGTAATTCGAAGTGTTTTATTAGTAGATTCTTGGGAAAATGTTAGTTTCAATACCCGGTGATGTTTTTGTGTCTGTACTAAATGCTGTGTCCTAAAAATATATCCTCAGCAATGATGTTATTCGATGAGTTGCTGTCACAGTCGTCGTTTGTGCTTCCTGTGCTAAGAGCAACAATATTTGATGAACGGCAGTGATTTTCCAATTAAGATGAGATGAGATGAGATGAGATGAGATGACAAATCAAAATCAGAAAAGATAGTATAGGAACTTCAAGACAAGACAAGATGAGATGAGATGAGCTACGATAAAATAAAATAAGATAAGATAAGATAAGATAAGATAACATGAAAATCAAAATCAGAAGGGATAGTATAGGAACTTCAAGACAAGATGAGATGAGCTGAGATAAGATAAGATAAGATTAAAATAAAATAAAATATAATATAATAAGATAAAATAAGATGAGATGAGATGAGAAATGAGAAATTAGATGAGATTAGATAGGATTGGGTAAGAAATCTTGAAAGTATTTCTAAATTCTAATTGTATGTACATCATTCTGTTCATTGTTTTGAGTCCTCATATAAAAAGCATCCTGATAATATTTTCTTTTAGGATTTTCCGCCATTGCTTTTTCTCACATTATCATTTTCATGTTGCTCCAGATCTTGTTCGAATCTGAACTTTTTTCTGAACCATTTCCCAGATGTTATTCAGAGAATATTTCTTTTTGTCGAACAAAAGCCTCACTTGGCAAAATATCTGTGTTAATGCACATGTCTCATTTGAAAATGTTATTTTCCTGTTCATTGTGCCTATTCAGTTGCAAAGATGAAAAATATTGTGTTCATTCTTAATTCAATGCAGAAAGATGTATTTTTGGTTGCCTGACAATTGACAGTCTGGCGAAAACGAGTAAAACACACAAGGACCAGCTGTGCCATGGTGAAATTACTTCACTCTTATTTTGTCTTTCATCAACATACAGTTACTTAATATGTCCAGCCAAAATTGTGCTGAGCGTGGAAGTCACTTTTTCATGGATAACCAGTTTGTCCTACTTTTAGAGTAGCTTTTAATCTTACCAAAAGCACACAACAAAACTACATAACTTTGTTTTAAGACCACCTCAGCATTAAGAAGGCCAAATAGAGGCCAAACTTAACTAAGAGCTTGCTTTACAGGGCTGCACTTTCTAATTAGCTATGTATCTGTGTATCTATCTATCTATCTATCCACCTACCTATCTATCTATCTATCTATCTATATATATATATCTATCTATCTATCCACCTACCTATCTATCTATCTATATATCTATCTATCTATTTATCCTCTATTTATCTTACTATCTATCTATATATATCTATCTATCTATCTATCTATCTATCTATCTATCTATCTATCTGTCTGTCTCGAAATGTTTATCTAGCTGTCTATCTAGTCATCTAGCTGTCTATCTAGCTGTCTATCTAGTTGTCTATCTAGCTGTTTGTCTATCCATCTATCTAACTATCTATATATCTGTTTGCCTGTTTGTCTATCTATCTATCTATCCATCTATCTGTTTTTCTGTTTGTCTATCTATTTATCTATCTAGCTATCTCTATTTCTAGCTACCTAGCTATCTATCTATCTATCTGTCGGTCTGTTTGTCTAACTATCTATCTATATATCTCTCTTTTTCCATCTATCTATCAATATATCTATCGATCAGACAGTTGGCTGTCTGCACCACTGCTGTTGTTCAGAAATTCATCCCTGTAATATGGCACTAGAAAGCACCGACTTTATTGTCCAGAGTTTATCGGCTTGTCCCTTGTGTGGTTCTTGTTCAGGCTTCCTGTCGGCCATATGGTGTTTTCCATGAAAAGGATAAACGCATGGAAAACGCATGGTTTTTAACACCACTCACCAGTAAAATTTAGCATTAAGTACGCCATTGTACAAATCCTCATGTACAATAGTTAGTGAGCCACGCCGCACTGCAATTAATAAATGCATTCTATTCAGCGAGTACAGGCAATTCTCTGACTTACTTGTATGTCTCATTTATTAACTTTGTCAGTTTTTATTGGTGCAATATTAAAAATTCTAATGTCATTTATTTATTAAACCCTACCTTCTACTAAACCTTAGCAGAAAAATGTATAATAAAATAGCCAGATTTACAGAATGCTCACATAATTTACGAATTGAAATAGGTAAACATGAAAACCATATATTGCCAGCAGTTGAGAGATTATGCCTAAAATGCCATATGCATGAAATAAAAGATGAAAAACATTGTATCATAGTATGCCCACATTATACACTTAGTCGTGAGGACCTCTTTAAAATAGCTAACGATCACGTAGACAATTTTGAGCAACACAAAGGAGAAACATTTAAGACCATCATGAAATCAAAAGAGCCTGAGTTGTTAAAATCCCTTTGAAAATTTCTTGTAAATATTGATGCTTAATGAATTTTAGGGTCATCATCTATCATCGAGCATTAACCATTACCCCCCCCCCCCCCCCCCCCAAACTAAGTTTCTGCACTATAAGTATTGTGATCTATGTGCTTTTACATTCATGTATATAACTGTTGACTATGCCGTGTTGTACATACTCCTAATTCAAATGTTGTACTTAAATTAACATTGTGATAATGAACAGTATTAACTGCAGTAATATATGTATTTAGGGTTACTGTATACATGTGATATATGTCTATATATATATATATATATTTTACAAATTTATGTAAACAAAAATAAATGCTCATATTACCGTGCTAAGATGTAGTACATGTTTTTTTTTACTATTATTTTTTGACAAATGTATCATGTATGATATTACTGTGTCAATAAAAGCATATATATTTAATAAATTGTAGACGGAGCGCTATGTTTCCATGAATCTTAATCAACGAAAGATGGAAAGGAACATATTAACAATAAAAATATTTGAGTTCAGTGGTACACAACAATTACACAATGTTTACATGTGAGACATGAGATATGTACACCCTCAAATGTTATGTACAACTTGGCCTATCAGCCTCATTGTACATTGACATTTTCGGCTGTACATATCTTCATGTCTCACATGTAACCATTATATAATTAATATATTTTCAATTGTTTATTATGCTGAAATTGCTCGCATGTATTTTTATATTTGCCTTTAATTATATATGTTAGACAAAAATATTTACTGTGCTAGTCATACCAACATTGCCCCAGAATATATGCGTCTAAATTGCATGTGGGCGTTGAATATAGACAACTTATTTTAGTTTCCCTTAATATCCATATATATCCACAGCAGGAAACAACTTGATGGATTCAGGATATTAGACATCACAGTGATAATTTGGGCCACCAAGATTGCAGGAAATTGCAATGTAACAGTTATGGAGCTCACAAGTCTGAACTTGAAATAATACTAATATAATCTCCTTCCATACAGCTGTGCAAGATGGCCTAAATGAAACTGTGATTAAAATCAGTTGCCTGCTGCACATGACGGTGCATGAAATATAGTGGAATCATGTAAAAGATGTTTTTGCCTATATCTCTTTGGTCACATTTTAAACACAACTCTACAATGTTTAAAATCGCTCGCACAAATTCTCCAGAATATATATATTTTTTTTTTGGTGAAAATTAATGGACGGACATGAAAGAGCAAAACTGCAAATTTATTTGATTAATTAAAAAGCTGACTGAATTATGAACATATTTCACAATATTTCGGAGCCATTTCTTGCATGTAATGGCACAGATAAAAGGTAATCTTAAAGATTAATCGATCTTGACTCTATGTCAGCGTTTTAATTAAACTGGATATTAAACTAAATTAGAATGAACCCACTACCCGACCTGTTCAAGTGGGAGCCTCTTTCAATTTCTTATAGAGTAAATAGTTGAGCAATGAGCAATGGTGGATGCTATCACTCTCCATAGCCAGCTCCCCATTTACACCTGGGTGGAGTGGAGCAAAGAGTTACCGAGGATCAGTTCTTCCATTCCATGTTGGGAACTCCGATTTAAAAATTGTGCAGTTTACTAACGAGCACTTTGACCACTAGACCACACCATATGTGTAATATATGCATTAGCCATGTTGCCAAACTAATATTGGTATAACCTCCTCGCTTGACCCCCTCATAATGATTCCCAAGGCCCGGATATCAGAATGTCAGAGATGTGGCCATAATGCCCTGCTAAACTTCTGATGTAAAGTGCTACAGTCTGGTATGGTTGTAGCCCGGGTGTATGCCATAAGCCAGCAATGTGATGGTTTGCAGTCAGTAACGATATACTATGCTTCCAAGATAACATACTTACATCCACTAGGCATCAGGGTGATATTTTATGATATTTAGCACATTTGCACATTGTGTGCACATTGAGAATAATATGAAGTGGGATTGGCATGTAAACACACGAGTCAAGAAGGCAAACAAGAGGCTGTATCATTTGCGTTGTCTCATGAGATTGTCAGTGATTGTCAAATTGATGTGCCTGTGTTACAACTCTTTAATCTCAAGTGTGTTATTGGATGCTGTCAGTGTGTGGTTTGAAAGTTGTGGAATACAGCTGAGTGAACAGGTATCTAAAGCCAGAAAAATAGCAGATTGCATCATTTGATCAATCGATGGACAGTTAATCGATCCTGTATCAGCATATGGAGACAGATGCCTTGTACTGGAAAATATTTCGGAAAGATTCTCATCATTATTTCAGACTGTTACCTCATGGTATTAGATTTATGAGCATGAGATTCTTACCCATGTCTATTAGACTGTTTCAAGATTCGGTGTAATGTGTTTTGATCTGTACAGCTACAAAAAATTCGTCTTCAGACATGCAATAAATGGTATCTTATCTTATCATATCTTATTTAATATAAATACTCAGTTATGTGATTAGCAGTGATATTCGATATTGCAACGAACAAAGAAATTTCAGACTCTTAACAATATTGGTGGGCATTTTCTCATGCACTATGCCAAATAAGGCTACTGAATATATAAATGTATATATATTGTAGTCAAATGTAGCAGCTCATTTGTAACTATAATTGAATATGTGTCTTAACCCAATGTCCATGTCTAAATGTTACTGGGTCAAAGCTTAGTCGGTTTATGATCAATTGCAAGAGGCAGTCATAATGAAGCAATGACAGCTCACACTGTGTCATTTATTTACCCTAACAGTGTACAAGTCACTGCAATTTTACCATTTTGTTCAATCGGCATCAAAGCTGAGATGTAGCTTATGAAGAGTTCCTGTTCTAGGAATCGAACCTAGGGCCTTCAGTAGAGCTGGTCAGTATAAGCAAACCAGAGCCTTTACCATTAGCTCACCCAGCACCCAGCTGCAGTAGTTGAATGATTAGGACTGACAACTCTTCCGCTAGTAAAAAGGTCAACCCAAGTTATGTCACGTGACTTCTTGGTATGGTGGTAGAGTCATTTGACTCATTTCCGGAGTCAGCAACCTGGTTGCTTAATATATTCAGAAGCTAATTGGCCTGCACGCAATGTGCTGGCCTGGGGCTGCACATAGTAGATTAACAATTTTATTAACTGACTTTATTTCCAATTATTTTAAAAGACTTGTCAACATCTGCTTCAGAACTTTAAAACATTCCATTAAGATATATCATAAGAGAAATATGTAATTTGGGAATGGCCATGCGTATATTATAAAAAGACCTCCAACAACAAACATTCAACCCGTATCAAGGCTCAAGGCTTGGTCAATGAATAACATCAGATTTTCCAGGCTATTGAGTGAAGATCACATTACAAAAATATTCAGGATATTTTTGTTGTCACAAATTTGATGTAAGAGTTATTCCTAGAGGAGCGAGGTTTAATGATGCTATTTTAAGAGGTCAAAACAATTTGGTTTCATTCAGTGCTTTGGGTGCCAAAGTACAAGGAAATCCTAAACTCTTGCCATTTAAATGAATTTCACTCCCTACCAAAACTTTGCATTTTCTACAAAGGAAGATACAGGGCCCAATGATCCCCCTTGAGTAATCCCAAACCCAACTGAGACAACCTATGCAACTACTACATTGTAACTGCAGTATTTGGAATTAGCTACAGAGATAACCTACTGCAAGCATGACCTCCTGGCCTGACCCCCTCATAATGCCAAGGCTTAAGCTGTCAGATATCTGGCCAGAACTGACCTCCCCTAAATTGTTACTAAAAAGTGTTATAGCCTGGTTTGGTATTGGGCCCCCACTTATTGCATGAGGTGTTCAGTTGGAGGTGTGCTGCACTCAGTGTCTAAGCTCAATTTGCAAAATGGTGTTGATTCCACTTTATCAACTCATCATTACGTATGCCTCTGACAACTAATCTATATAATATATGTTTTGCTGGCTAAGCTTCAGACCTAGTGGCTTTGAGATATTGAGACATTGATTGGTTAATCCAATATTACACACAAAACCATGTTTCAGTGCTACTGGGTCTGAAGCTAAAGCCCCCAGTCACACTAGCCAGTTTTGCCGTAGTGAACCCGTAGTATAACGCAAATTGTTACGCAATGCGCTACCCGGCTCCAAACCGGCGGCTACAAAACGGCTACCCATGGCTACCCATGGATACCCGGCGATACCCGGCGATACCCGCCAAGCACCCATGGGACCCGTTGCCAAGCGGGGAGTTTCGGGCCCGGTAGCCGGTTGTGTCATGCTTGGAAATCTCCCGGGTGTCCAAAAAATGAAAAATACCCGTGGAAGCCGGTGGGTGACCCGTAGAAGCCGGCAGTTTATTTGGCCGAAAGTTACCCGTAGTAAACCCGGCGGCTTGTTGAGGGGTTCGACGGGTAACCCTGCGGCTTCCACGGGTAACCCGGCAGCTTCCACGTGTAACTCGTCATCTGTGTGGATCCAATACGATGCAATGCGCTGGGTTTATTATTCATTTTTGACAAATTCCAGGAGAGAGCCACCGGGTAACCCGAAGAACCCGGCGGGTAACCCGTAGAAACCGGTGGGTAACCCGTAGAACCGGGCGGGTAACCCGTAGAACCCGGCGGGTAACCCGTCGGGTGCTGCCCCGCCCCTTTTTGCCACCAGAGGCCATCGCCAACCCGGTGAAAAAAGCTGTTACATAACCGTTACGTCACTCTACGGGTTCACTACGTCTAAAACAGCTATGTGTAAAGTCATCGTATATGACAAGCTGCTCGAGGCAGATGTAATGATGAGATAAGGCTTGGAGTCCACACCATGTTACACAATTATCCTACAGGTGGGGTCTTTTACTTACTTCAGCATAAGCATGCACCAAGTAAAAAAAAATTAAAATAAATATATATATATAAAGAATGCCTGAGCCAGAATCAAACTTGGGACCTTCAGCATTACTAGCCAATGTGGAATAGAGTCTTTTCACTGAACAGCCCTGAATTCAGCAGGACATAAGTCTTTCCTCTCCTCTTATTACTCATTTTGCTTTTCAGACACAGTAGGTAATAACTAACTGATTCCATAAATATAACTTTCTCAGAAAAATAACAAACATCAACTAAATGATAAAGTGTCAAATATACATTAAAATGCACTAAAAATACTGCTGCTTGGATGCAATTTGCTTCAGCCAATGACAGTCAAGGGCGGGAACTTTTTCAGCCAATAGAATTGCAGTATTCTGTTTAAGCCACCTGGTGGAACTACAGAGAACTTTCCGTGAAAATCCACTATTGGCAGATGCTTTAACCATTAAGCAACCCAGTAATTAACAGACTGTCAAAATATTAAATATTGTATTTGTATTGTCCTCCTAATTGGCCAATACAGGTACTATGTCTAATAGAGTATTTCAGCCTTTACTTGGTTTGCAAATGGTGTGGAGTACTAAAAGCAACAGTAATGGGGTGTCTGTTTTATTGGAACAGGTATAGGAAATGCTGCACTCTAAACTTGTGTGCTTTTATATGTGTTTTCCCTTGGAACATTCCCTGATAGGACCAAATTACCATGGTTATTTCTCAGCGGCTAGTCTGAGCTGACTGTTCTATGGTAGCTTTTTTCCCAGAGGACTATGCAGTGACAAAGTGACCATAGGGTGACTATTTTACTGAAAAGTGACTATGAGACTACAGTGCCAAACGTACAGTAATGTTACAGTAATTAAATCGGCTTACTCAAAAGAGTTCTCAACAGTGTTTGTCAGCAGCACATTGAAAGCAAAGGCTTCAGGCTTAGGTCACTAGCCTAGGACTTGCTAACCTAAAAAGAAGAGGATTTGGTCAATGCTCTTTGATACTACACTGAATGGAGACCATGGTGGCATTGAATTGTGGCTATTGGACCAAAGAGTGGCCAAGTGACTATATCAAAGTTGTATATCAAAGAGAGTCCATATCGGTCTTGAACCAGGAATTTTGGGATCAGCGGTTGTGGGCACTACCACTGGAACAGCGAGAAGGATGGTACTGGCAGCAGTGAATTCTGACAAAGGCAACAAACATATTGGACAGCCTACCAAAAGATGGCATAGTCCTCTGGGGAAAAAAAGCTGTGTGTAATTTTTTTCTATAACCATACAGTTCCAGAACAAAAGTATTCATACAGTTGTGATAAAAGTGGAAATTGCATGTACAAGGTAGACAAGTGCATTCTTTTAAAAACTTAGCATTTCTTCATTGTCTTATTGTGGTCTTTTTATCATGTTGGACTGCTAAAGCAATACAAAGAACATCATTGATAGAAACAATTATTTTCAACATAAAGCGTATACAAAAGTATTCATACAGTAGCAAATGCATAGGTTGAATTTTGGAAAATTGTTTGCAAGTGCAACAGCAATTGGTATTTTGTGCATCCACCTTTGATCTAGTTTACCTACATGTCAGTTTATGATAATCCTTGACTATAGGTAGTTGCACACATCCAAAAAAGGCATATTTCATTTGTCATGGTGCACCTCTGACAATTCATTCATGTTTCAGGGGTGCTTGGAGGCTGTAATTCTGATTACTTTCTCCAATAAATGAATTAAGTCCACGACAATTGATTGGGAAGGCTGTCGTTTATTAGGTTGAAATCCTGTGTTTTTTTAAGCATCTTCATAATTTAATTTTGTGGTAAGGTTTGTTTACTCCTTATATTAGGCATGAGTACATTCAAATATTAGGCAGTAGGCAACATAATTATGTTTCAGGGAGATGTCTAAACATACCTGAGCATTCAGAGTGCTTTGTACTATGTTGAGTCCCTCAGTTGCAGTTGACGCAAAATAACCCCGACTCTTGTAAAGGCTTTTTCTTTCTTTTTTGTTTGTTGTTCTTATGTGATGTTGGTCAGAAAAGTGTAATTGGTTATCAGCCAGACAAATATACATTTATTTTTCTTCTCAGTGTGCATGATTAGCTCCTGTTCAAAAATCGAAATTTATCAGATGGAGCCACTTACAGTAAGTGTTAGTTAACTAAGTTTCAATGGAAAAAACGGTGCTTCTGGGCATTCCATCTCCTTGCAGGTTTTTTCTATCAGGTTTTCTTTGGTTATGGAGCAAGATGATGAGTTACTTTCTATATTACTTCATCCTCTTGTATTACCATTGTTTGCTGAACTAAAAACAAGCAGTTAGTCAAAGCATCTGTGCAAATATGCAGATGAAAATCAAATTTTTGGCAATGCATCTCAAATTTGTGTATAAGATCATATTAAGTGTCAGATTTTGGTAAGTCTTTCACTATGCCATCAGAAGCAGTAAAGCGCAATAAAATTGGAAATATATGATGTTTGGTGGAACCTATATGAGAATTTGTTGCTATAACACCCTTTTCACAAAGCAGCCATGTTGACATTTTTGCCACATTTGACCTCATTTTGATTACGTCATATATAATGACATCATTACTTCTCCATTGCTCTTACACTCTGTGACCTCACTATGGCCATTGTCTGCTAAAGGGGGGGGGGGCCTAGCTCAGTGGTAGCGCGCTGGGCTTCCAACCACTGGGTCCCAGGATCAATTTCCGGTCGAGCCTATGTTCGATGGCTGTTTCATCTTTTGTCTCATTACCTGTCCTAATTAGCCCATTAGGTGCAGAATACAGGACGTAAAGCCCTAATCCACCACCACCACTGTCATTGTCTGCTGATGACGTTACAATAATAGATCTGAGTAGAAAGAGAGGTCAATGAGGCAAAAAATGCCAACATACATGGCTGCTGTGTTAAAAGGGTGTATACCTAGTGCTGCATTTATGCCTGTCTATATCTTCAACATTACCTAGCTCTCCCTACCTAGTCCACATATGAATGACCTCTCAGGTTGACAAGTCGTTCAACATAATATCACATTCACACAGCTTGCTGTTTGAACAAAAATAGATGACTAAATAAATTGGCATACAGTAGCTCCTATCTCAGAAATGGTTTCTGTCCAATGATGGATTATAGAGCCTATTATTCATAGCAATTTTAAATTTCCTTTTAGAGCCCTCATTGGTGCAGCTTAGTTTGATTTCCTCTGGCAGCTTACTTCGAGAGACAAGGTGCTGAGAAGGATTGGGCACCAAATTTGTTTCTAGACTGAGGCTGGACCAGGAAATTGTTTCCCTGTTTCCCATTGCTCCTCTGATTTAGTACCTGTTTTTCCTCAATAGTCTAAGGCTGGATCAAGAATTGTTTTCATTACTCCTAAGCTTTATTACTTCCTTATGTTATTTTCTTAATAGTTGAGAAACTTAAGACTAATTAAGGCTAATGAGAACTTAAAAATTAGATACTCAGATACAAAATGAAGACCATCCAAGAAAACCAATATATATATACATTGTTTATTATACACTTGAATTATTATACAAGGTATATAAGGAAAATCCATTTACATTTTATATTAATAGTATCATAATTTAACAACAACAACAACAACAAAAAATGGTACAAAAAAGTAATTATTAATCCTTCAGTCCCAACAATTACTGTTCACACAGACCAAGCAAAAGGAGTCTTTTCTCATCAGCTTTTCTCATCAGCAGTGAGAAAGTCTGGTATGTGCCCTGCCATTATGTCTTTCGCAGCTTGTACTGTAGCCAGATCCTGATGACTACAAGTGTTTGACTGCAGCTTATAATTGGCCAAACTGTCAATTGGGGAGCTGTACTCTCTGGACAGCACTTTTAGATTGCTGCCTATAATGGACTGAGCACAAAATCGTCCTCTTTGGGCAATGAAACTTACGTGTTCATTATCACTTTTCAGCATTCTACGATAGAGTTTCAGAAATGTGCTTGCAATGCTGCCTTTGGAGTTAGATAAAACACAAACACATATACTTGAAAACTGACAACAAATCTGTGTAAACAACACACCAATTACCAAAGAATATGAAATACACTCTGACAGTGAATACCTATGCCAAATAGCAGCTAAACAAGATAATACAACAATGGAAACTCTAGAAGAAAAATCCAATGCCTGAATACACACAATGTAAGCAAATTGCTTTTCTAGACATTGTGACTGAATAATGACACAAAGCAGAAGAACGTGGTTGTGAGAACCTTTGGCTTCATTGACAGGAGTGTATCTCTGTCCCATTATGACACACTTATGTCAACAAAATATTGGTTATGCTGCAGACAGACTCCAGACTCAACGACAGATTTATTTGCCATCATACATAATAATACAATAATAACTGGAAACAATAAATATATACCAGTTACAGTGTATGAAAGGCCAGGAGGAACACTCTGAGGCCCTCCTGGTTTTCCGAGAGATCCAAACAAATCATTATGATTAATGAATGACAATGAAACTTAATAATAGGGGATTTAGTAGGTCATTCAGATGACCACAAGCTGACACAAATGACCATAAGTCTTTCCATTCATCATGTGTCTTAAACTTTTAGGCAATTATAACATGGTTTTACCTCACCTAGCAGAGTGCTTGCTAAAGCACAACAATGAGCCAATAACAACAAAAGGCTGTAACTCTATTCCATTATAATATATTGCTACTGACTGCAAACCATCACATTGCTGGCTTATGGCATACACCCGGGCTACAACCATACCAGACTGTAGCACTTTATATTAGAAGTTTAGCAGGGCATTATGGCCACATCTCTGACATTCTGATATCCGGGCCTTGGGAATCATTATGAGGGGTCAAGCAAGGAGGATATACCAATATTAGTTTGGCAACAGGGCTAATGCATATATTACACATATACTGTGGTCTAGTGGTCAAAGTGCTCGTTAGTAAACTGCACAATTTTAAAATCCGAGTTCCCAACATGGAATGGAAGAACTGAGCAGATCCTCTATAACTCTTTGCTCCACTCCAACCAGGTGTAAATGGGGAGCTGGTTATGGAGAGTAATAGCATCCACCATTGCTCGTTGCTCAACTGTTTGTTCTATAGGAAATTGAAAAAGGCTCCCACTTGAACAGGTCGGGTAGTGGGTTCATTCTAATTTAGTTTATTATCCAGTTTAATTAAAACGCTGACATAGAGTCAAGATCGATTAATCTTTAATATATAGTTTTTCCTGTCAGCATTTCAAGATGACCTTTCTGGGTTTTGCAATATATTATAGAGTGTGCCTCAAACCCTCCACCCATATGTCACCACGTAATTGATTACTTGATTATTTGCTAACACTTGTATAATGGAATAATCTGACTGAAATTGCAGCGTTACTTGTAAAGTTGGCATGCTTATAGCAATAATGAAATGTATTCTAATGAAATGGGGTAACGACGAGGTGATATTGAAGGAATCTGACCAGAATTCATTTGGTTGCCATACATTTTGCAAGCAACCAATTTAGAGCTTCCAACAGCTGGGACAAACCATGATACATCTTAGCTGTACCACCTTCATCAAATGCAGTAAATGTTGCCAGTTTTGTTATTTTTTAATGGGGGAAACATAGAACCACACAGGTTCATAGCCCCTTGTTTTACTGAATCGGTGCCATAATGGAGTTACCACCTACAGTTAGTTTCATATTAAAAACTGCCTGTCAAATTGAGTACATATTTATGATATACTACATTAATTTCTTAATTTGCCAATGTTTACACTTTTCTGGTGATAAATGTAAGCTGACTAATACCCATAGAAGTGGACAGAAGCAGCTGGCTTTAGCATGTTTAGACAACCATCAGGTTTTGGTCGCACATCCGTCTAGAGTCAATCATTTTTAACTCGCTGTACTCTACTTCCAGCTCCCACCTTACCATACTGTTTTATTCGTATATCGTGATAGAATTTTGATAGCAGAATGATTGATTTAAAACTAAGACAGTGTCTGAAATCAGAGCTTCCGATTTAGTCGTTTGACTAACAAGTCAATCAACTTAATCTAGATCACAACTTGGTCAGCCACAACAGGCAATACTACAAATTGGTCATTATAAATAAAGGCCCCACTCCAAATCAGGCTAGCGTTGTTCTACATAATTTTGTCGTCGACGTCATTGTCCTAACGTCTTTGCGATTTGGAATGCTATTTGGGGCCGACATGTCACTGATAAAAGGATTAACTTCAGTTCCTGCTTGCTTATACATTAATTCTTATCAAAAGCCATTCTTAGTACACTTAAGGCTAGGGAATTTAATCTCATAGACATCAATCGTTACTGAATGCCTCGGTAACATGTGACGTCAGGCTTACAATGGGCTTACAATGGGCTTACAATGGGCATATAATCTGGGTGACATAATCGATCCTGCATTGAGGTAAATGGGGCTGGTAGACTTATTTATCTGTCAGGCAATTGTCATGAGTGAAGTTTGATGGTATTTATAGCACAGTCTTTGTTGGGCTTCTGCATGACTCTGCCTTAGGGTGTTCAAAACAAAATCTGAAATTCAAAGGGGCTAAACCCTACAAATACTTTGAACCCTTTCTGTTTCACATGCAAAAATTTGGGCTCATTTGAAGCTGTTTTAGAACTCCCCCAAATGCCAAATAGATGAAATGCAGTTTCGCTGCCGAAAATGGCTTTTTTGCCTTATGACTGAGAAAGTATCAACTTTAGACCATGTATTGAAAGTAAATATAAAAGTGTATATTTCAAAAATTTTGGTACCCATACCATGTCTGTATCATGCACAGTTTTCAAAATATGACACATTTTTATACTTACAAATAAAAATGAGAGATCAACAAATGAATCTTTTGAAAAGTCTGAGTTTATCATAATTTTCAAATGTAGAATTGCCATTCTTTGAATGCTTGATATAACTTTTTATGAGATCAAGTGAGCATATTTGTTAAAAATACAGGTTTATTGATCATATACAATAGTTTACAATTAAAGTTATCCATACAACAATATAATTGTCAAGAGCAATCAAATACAAGATGCAAAATAATCATAAGTATATAACTTATACAAAAAGACATCACCTGGGCTCCTTGGAATTGTTCATATTGCAGGTAAAGTTCACATTGTATCATGTTTCAGTGGGAGTTCACATCATTTCCAATTCAGTTCAGTTACAATTTTTAAAATGTTTGCGGTGATTTTCGACAACCTGAAGCAAATATTGCTTCTGGTCTTCATCAATTGTGCTTTGATTGAACTCCTGGATGAGAGCAACCCCTCTTTCAGCAATGTCATTTACACACACTAGATTTTTAACCATTGATAGTGTAGCTTGGTAGGAATCATTTTTAGGCCAATCATCAGCAGGCAAGCCCAGGAAATTGTCATCCATATTCAGTGTGGTAAAAAATGACTTTGATGGTGTTAAATCAGTGATGGTTCCCGGCAATGTTTTGAGGAGATGGTCACCTCTTTCAGTTGTCATGTCAGGTACAAGGGTTTGTTTTTCATCAGTGAAGATCAAGTCTAAGAAAATAGCTAATGTTGTCAGCTCAGGACTCAGATACCAGGAATGTCTGAGCATCATTTTCAGACCAGCTGCTTGCAATTTGGCATCTTGGAGCTCATTTAACCTCTGAATTAAAAGAATGTCATTGACAGGGGCATCAACTGCTGATCTGCATATGTACCATGCTTGGACATTGACTACCAAGCGATTGAATCTTTGGATGGCTTTCAGTTCCCTTGAAGTTATAATTTGGGACATATTTGAACTGTAAAGTAGTTCAATCTACAGGCTGTAAATGGCCTTGGCCATCCAACGAGCTCTATGTAAGGCTCCAGGCTTTCTGATTGTGACCTAAAACACACATATACAATGTTATTGAGTAAAACGGATTGAGAGCAAGTGTCCATGAAAGACTTATTCTATATTACCTCAATTTCTAAGCCAACCATCAGAGCAGCCAACTGTAGTAATTCCAGATAATCATCTCTTTCACGAGTCTTAGTAAGCTGTTCTGAAATGAAGTTCTGCTATGATTCTTTTGCCATTATTTGAGGATTCTCTTGCAGCTGTAATGGGGTAGTTCGTAGTTTTTGCCAGTCCTCTTTGAATCGCTTAAATAGTTTTATCTCTGGACCATTTGAGGGTCCAAAACAAACATTTAATGCATCAGCTAATAGTATTTCCATCATGTGGTGTCTGCAACTGAGCCACAAAAGATTACAACCAAGGGCATTTTCCAGAAGAGTTGCAGCATCCGATTTTCGACCAGTGTTAGCCGATGTGGTGTCATAACACTCCAATGACTGTTTTATCTGATTCCCATGCAACCAGATGTGTCATAACAGCATTACTCATTTCTTTCCCTGTACTTCTTTCTAACTTCGGAACACCAAGTAGTTTGTATGCAGAAGGATGGGTAACCTATCAAATTGGACACCTGAATGAGTTTCTGGTAGGAGCTTGCCATCCCAATGCAGCACACATTTACTTGCTTGGAAGTTCTTCTTGATTTCATCAGCTGTTTTACTTCTTTGGATTTGTCGCCAGCATAAAGATCCTTGATTTCTAATAACATTCCATTTTTCCATTGTTGGTATCCTTGATTTATTCCATAAAGAAATTTTTAATTTCATTGATTTGTGGAAGAACATGAAATTTCTCATAACATCATGGCCAGAGGGTAAACGAGCACCGGTAATGGTCTCCTTTGGATATCCTATTAATGGCACTAAATTGGTTTTCCTTGCGGTCGTTTTAGCCATTGCAACTGTAATGCCATAAGTTCAGTCTGACAGAGACACAATCACAGCTCAGTGCTCAGAAGGATTGGCTAGATAATCCTTTTCAAACTAAATCTCCCCAGCATAGCTATACCACTGACAACTAAGCTCATTCAAGCTTATATCCACTTCAGAAAATTAAGAAAGAGCAACCAGATAAACTGAGACCTTTCAAAAGATTCATCTGTTATAATAATTGTTTCATATTTTGAAAACTGTGCATGATACAGACATGGTATGGGTAGTAAAATGTTCGGAATACACACATTTATATTAACTGTCAACACATTTATATGGTCTAAAGTTGATATTTTATGAGTTATGAGGCAAAAAACCATTTTCGGCGGCAGAGAAAAATAGCACGAAAATGCATTTAATCTATTTGGCATTTGGGGGAGTTCTAAAATCCCTTCAAATGAGCCCAAATTTTGCACGTGAAACAGAAAGGGTTCATAGAAACTATTTAAGGGTTAGCCCCTTTGAATTTTGGACATTAATTTTTTTTTGGGACACCCTACTCTGCCCATTATAGACAATGCATTATGATCAGTAACTTTTAGACTAACAAGCCCTATTGGATTTTATGCCCATAATAATGTGTGCTGTATGTTTATACACATTTTTGCAAAAGAAAAAATAGTATGAAAGCTAGTAAATAAGTAAGCAAAGTAAACAAGCAAGTACATGTAAATTAATTTAAGTAAGTAAGTAAGTAAGTAAGTATGTAAGTAAGTAAGTAGATAAGCAAGTACATCTAAATGGATCTAAGCAGGTAAGTGAGTAGGTCAGTAAGTAAGTAAGTAAGTAAGTAAGTAAGTATTAAGTTAAGTAAGTAATTAAGTATATATAAATGACTTCAAATTAACCAACTAAGATGATATAATCAATGAAGTACAATGAAAATGTTGTTATATTTTAGAATGACATAATCATTAAATTCAAAACCACAAAGTGCATAAAATATGAGGCAGGTTTCTGGTAGCTTCAGTATTTCACATTTCTGTCAGTTTAGTGTAAGGATCTAATTTGACAACTGTCTTTACCTGGAACTCATGGAAAAAGGTGAAAACAAGCTATCTACATGATTAGAAAGTAGTAGTTTCAAATGTCACAGCTGCAAATTACTAGTTTGTAGAAGCTTAACCTAACCTTGCTTGGTGAGAAGATTACTAGACTGATGGCAAAAGAAAGTTCTCTGTGAAATCAAAGGCTTCCAAATGTAGGAGATAATTCTCTTTCATGCTAATTCATGGTGCAGACTATTTTGTAGCTGCTGCTACACGGTAACAACTGAATCATTTAAGAAATATAGACAATTGGCTTGTGGTAATGAGAGTTAAACATGAAAGCTCTTCTGTTGTGTTATCTCTATAGCTACTGGTTGGAAGCTTAGTCAGCTTGTACGACCCGATGCCGCGGTTATTCAGTCAATGTGCATCATCCAAATCATATTGGCCAAAACGTACTGTATATAGTGAGCAGGGGCGTCGATTTCTATTGACAGGTGGGGGGGGGGGGGGGTGGGGATCCAGGCCTATGCAGTTAGCCAAGACAACCGCAAAAGCCTTGATTGATCTATTTGTAAATCATTACTTCAGTCTGTCGCACTGTGACTCTCTGACTCGCGTAGAAGTGGCTGCAGTTAACATGCGGATACTTGTGAACAGATAAAACAATGCTGGATCATTGATGCAAAACTATTTTTAGATGCATTTAATTGTACCGGTATGTGATTTGAAGTGTATAACTACTTAATACAAATATTCCAATGAAAAGTGTGCAGAAAAATTGTGGATTTCAGGGGGGAATGATTGCATTGATCATCCCCCCCTTCCCAAAAAGCAGGGGGTATATATCTCCCACATCCCCCCCTGTATCGACGCCCCTGATAGTGAGATTACCATATGATGTGCCAAAGTAGCTTTAATGTGACATCCATGAAATAACAGACGAGACACTGCTGTATGTCGTTCGTATGAGACATTAACTGGAGGAAGTGCAGTATAGCGGACCTAAATGTATGACCATATTTGGCAAGCTCGTTGCCAGGTTTATGACGTAAAAGGCTTGAAATCAATGTATGACGTAACAAACATACGACGACGAATTTCATTTTAAAGGCAAAACACTGTTTATTGTTTATGTTATTTGTGTGCCAGCACAAAATTTGACCAAAAAAAGTGATATTTTTTAATTTTTCATGGACACCAAATATGGACATAAATTTGAGTCCGCTATACTGCAATAAACCCCAATAAATTGCTGGTGCCTTGTACTCAGTGTCTATGCAGGGAAAAGGACCCCCATCAATGGTGTTAATGAGTAACATGGTGGGGAATCTGTATCCTATCATCTCATTATTAAGACTGGTTGCATGGAGATAATAAAAAGAAAAACAATTTGTCTCTTAAATGTGCTGTGTCAGGTGCATCATTTTCTACAAAGGAAGATACAGGGCCCAATGATCCCCCTTGAGTAATCCCAAACCCAACTGAGACAACCTATGCAACTACTACATTGTAACTGCAGTATTTGGAATTAGCTACAGAGATAACCTACTGCAAGCATGACCTCCTGGCTTGACCCCCTCATAATGCCAAGGCTTAAGCTGTCAGATATCTGGCCAGAACTGACCTCCCCTAAATTGTTACTAAAAAGTGTTATAGCCTGGTTTGGTATTGGGCCCCCACTTATTGCATGAGGTGTTCAGTTGGAGGTGTGCTGTACTCAGTGTCTAAGCTCAATTTGCAAAATGGTGTTGATTCCACTTTATCAACTCATCATTACGTATGCCTCTGACAACTAATCTATATAATATATGTTTTGCTGGCTAAGCTTCAGACCTAGTGGCTTTGATATATTGAGACATTGATTGGTTAATCCAATATTACACACAAAACCATGTTTCAGTGCTACTGAGGGGTTCGACGGGTAACCCTGCGGCTTCCACGGGTAACCCGGCAGCTTCCACGGTTACTCGTCATCTGTGTGGATCCAATACGATGCAATGCGCTGGGTTTATTATTCATTTTTGGCAAATTCCAGGAGAGAGCCACCGGGTAACCCGAAGAACCCGGCGGGTAACCCGTAGAAACCGTTGGGTAACCCGTAGAACCGGGCGGGTAACCCGTAGAACCAGGCGGGTAACCCGTCGGGTGCTGCCCCGCCCCTTTTTGCCACCAGAGGCCATCGCCAACCCGGTGAAAAAAGCTGTTACATAACCGTTACGTCACTCTACGGGTTCACTACGTCTAAAACAGCTATGTGTAAAGTCATCGTATATGACAAGCTGCTCGAGGCAGATGTAATGATGAGATAAGGCTTGGAGTCCACACCATGTTACACAATTATCCTACAGGTGGGGTCTTTTACTTACTTCAGCATAAGCATGCACCAAGTAAAAAACAATTAAAATAAATATATATATATAAAGAATGCCTGAGCCAGAATCAAACTTGGGACCTTCAGCATTACTAGCCAATGTGGAATAGAGTCTTTTCACTGAACAGCCCTGAATTCAGCAGGACATAAGTCTTTCCTCTCCTCTTATTACTCATTTTGCTTTTCAGACACAGTAGGTAATAACTAACTGATTCCATAAATATAACTTTCTCAGAAAAATAACAAACATCAACTAAATGATAAAGTGTCAAATATACATTAAAATGCACTAAAAATACTGCTGCTTGGATGCAATTTGCTTCAGCCAATGACAGTCAAGGGCGGGAACTTTTTCAGCCAATAGAATTGCAGTATTCTGTTTTAGCCACCTGGTGGAACTACAGAGAACCTTCCGTGAAAATCCACTATTGGCAGATGCTTTAACCATTAAGCAACCCAGTAATTAACAGACTGTCAAAATATTAAATATTGTATTTGTATTGTCCTCCTAATTGGCCAATACAGGTACTATGTCTAATAGAGTATTTCAGCCTTTACTTGGTTTGCAAATGGTGTGGAGTACTAAAAGCAACAGTATTGGGGTGTCTGTTTTATTGGAACAGGTATAGGAAATGCTGCACTCTAAACTTGTGTGCTTTTAGATGTGTTTTCCCTTGGAACATTCCCTAATATGACCAAATTACCATGGTTATTTCTCAGCAGCTAGTCTGAGCTGACTGTTCTATGGTAGCTTTTTTCCCAGAGGACTATGCAGTGACAAAGTGACCATAGGGTGACTATTTTACTGAAAAGTGACTATGAGACTACAGTGCCAAACGTACAGTAATGTTACAGTAATTAAATCGGCTTACTCAAAAGAGTTCTCAACAGTGTTTGTCAGCAGCACATTGAAAGCAAAGGCTTCAGGCTTAGGTCACTAGCCTAGGACTTGCTAACCTAAAAAGAAGAGGATTTGGTCAATGCTCTTTGATACTACACTGAATGGAGACCATGGTGGCATTGAATTGTGGCTATTGGACCAAAGAGTGGCCAAGTGACTATATCAAAGTCATATATCAATGAGAGTCCATATCGGTCTTGAACCAGGAATTTTGGGATCAGCGGTTGTGGGCACTACCACTGGAACAGCGAAAAGGATGGTACTGGCAGCAGTGAATTCTGACAAAGGCACAAACATATTGGACAGCCTACCAAAAGATGGCATAGTCCTCTGGGGAAAAAAAGCTGTGTGTAATTTTTTTCTATAACCATACAGTTCCAGAACAAAAGTATTCATACAGTTGTGATAAAAGTGGAAATTGCATGTACAAGGTAGACAAGTGCATTCTTTTAAAAACTTAGCATTTCTTCATTGTCTTATTGTGGTCTTTTTATCATGTTGGACTGCTAAAGCAATACAAAGAACATCATTGATAGAAACAATTATTTTCAACATAAAGCGTATACAAAAGTATTCATACAGTAGCAAATGCATAGGTTGAATTTTGGAAAATTGTTTGCAAGTGCAACAGCAATTGGTATTTTGTGCATCCACCTTTGATCTAGTTTACCTACATGTCAGTTTATGATAATCCTTGACTATAGGTAGTTGCACACATCCAAAAAAGGCATATTTCATTTGTCATGGTGCACCTCTGACAATTCATTCATGTTTCAGGGGTGCTTGGAGGCTGTAATTCTGATTACTTTCTCCAATAAATGAATTAAGTCCACGACAATTGATTGGGAAGGCTGTCGTTTATTAGGTTGAAATCCTGTGTTTTTTTAAGCATCTTCATAATTTAATTTTGTGGTAAGGTTTGTTTACTCCTTATATTAGGCATGAGTACATTCAAATATTAGGCAGTAGGCAACATAATTATGTTTCAGGGAGATGTCTAAACATACCTGAGCATTCAGAGTGCTTTGTACTATGTTGAGTCCCTCAGTTGCAGTTGAGGCAAAATAACCCCGACTCTTGTAAAGGCTTTTTCTTTCTTTTTTGTTTGTTGTTCTTATGTGATGTTGGTCAGAAAAGTGTAATTGGTTATCAGCCCAATATAAATTTATTTTTCTTCTCAGTGTGCATGATTTACTCCTGTTCAAAAATCGAAATTTATCAGAAGTGAGCACCTTACAGTAAGTGTTAGTTAACTAAGTTTCAATGGAAAAAACGGCGCTTCTGGGCATTCCATCTTCTTGCAGGTTTTTTCTATCAGGTTTCCCTTTGGTTATGGAGCAAGATGATGAATTACTTTCTATATTACTTCATCCTCTTGTATTACCATTGTTTGCTGAACTAAAAAGAAGCAGTTAGTCAAAGCATCTGTGCAAATATGCAGATGAAAATCAAATTTTTGGCAATGTATCTCAAGTTTGTATATAATATCATATTAAGTGTCAGATTTTGGTAAGTCTTTCACTATGCCCCAGACATCGGAAGCAGTAAAGTGCAAAAAAATTGGAAATATATGATGTTTGGTGCAACCTATATGAGAACTTTTTGCTATAACACCCTTTTCACAAAGCAGCCATGTTGACATTTTTGCCCAATTTGACGTCATTTTGATTACGTCATATATAATAACAACATTACTTCTCCATTGCTCTTACACTCTGTGACCTCACTATGGCCATTGTCTGCTGGGGGTGGGGGCCTAGCTCAGTGGTAGCGCACTGGGCTTCCAACCACTGGGTCCCAGGATCAATTTCCGGTCGAGCCTATGTTCGATGGCTGTTTCATCTTTTGTCTCATTACCTGTCCTAATTAGCCCATTAGGTGCAGAATACAGGACGTAAAGCCCTAATCCACCACCACCACTGTCATTGTCTGCTGATGACGTTACAATAATAGATCTGAGTAGAAAGAGAGGTCAATGAGGCAAAAAATGCCAACATACATGGCTGCTGTGTTAAAAGGGTGTATACCTAGTGCTGCATTTATGCCTGTCTATATCTTCAACATTACCTAGCTCTCCCTACCTAGTCCACATATGAATGACCTCTCAGGTTGACAAGTCGTTCAACATAATATCACATTCACATAGCTTGCTGTTTGAACAAAAATAGATGAATAAATAAATTGGCATATAGTAGCTCCTATCTCAGAAATGGTTTCTGTCCAATGATGGATTAAAAGAGCCTATTTATTATTCATAGCAATTTTAAATTTCCTTTTAGAGCCCTCATTGGTGCAGCTTAGTTTGATTTCCTCTGGCAGCTTACTTCAAGAGACAAGGTGCTGAGAAGGATTGGGCACCAAATTTGTTTCTAGACTGAGGCTGGACCAGGAAATTGTTTCCCTGTTTCCCATTGCTCCTCTGATTTAGTACCTGTTTTTCCTCAATAGTCTAAAGCCCCGTTCCCACATAGCCGAGTTTCTCGTAGTCAACTCGTAGTATTAGGTAACACGCCTCGGGCCCAATTCGTACTAAACTCTGCGATTACTCCTCGCACTCGAGAGATGTTCGGCGAGAAACTCCTGTGACTCGTAGCGAACTTGTGAGATTTGGAGCCGATAGCCGAGTATGCCGCGCTGCACGGCACACTCGGCGGATTTTCCCGGAGTTTCAAAATCTTGGTCATGACTAGCCGAGTACCAGGAGTCACTCGGCGAGTAACTCCTCTAACTCGCCAAGTAACTCCTCTAAATCGCCGAGTTACTTGCCGAGTTACTCGGCGCTAATTTCACTCGTATTACACTCGGCTGGATGTTCAGGAGTGCGAGGAATAACTCGACGAGTTGTAGGAGTAACTCGACGAGTTGTAGGAGTAACTCGCCGAGTTCTAACTTTAGTACATGCATCATCAGCGTAGGGGGTCGTATATAGTTTAAAAGGCCGCTGCTCCTCTAATATTAGTCCGATTTTCGTCAAATAAGAATTGTTTTGTAGTATAATTCATAGTGACTCTATAGGTGTTTTCGGATTAAAAATAGACCAAATATTAAGCGAGATATTCGTCTGAGAAGGCAGCTAGGTTGGCGGAGGCAAACAGTGGTGCTCTCGCAGACGTCCGCGCCCGGAGTGTATCAATGCAGGTAAGGCTGAGTGCTACTTTAAAAGGCTGCTGCTCCCCTAATATTAGTCCGATTTTCGTCAAATAATATTGAATTATAGTCGAGTTCATACTTATTCCACACAGATTTTCAGATTGAAAATAGACCAAATATTAAGCGAGATATTCGTCTGAGAAGGCGGTTGTCTGGTGGCGGCTGCTGCTCCATTAATATTAGTCCGATTTTCGTCAAATAATATTGAATTATAGTCGAGTTCATACTTATTCCACACAGATTTTCGGATTGAAAATAGACCAAATATTAAGCGAGATATTCGTCTGAAAAGGCAGGTAGTCCGGCGGCGGCAAGGTGCTCTGTGTATGGCCCTGATTTGAATGGTGTGGTCAATATTTTTGACCATTTTATATACATTGTTTGGATGAGCTTTATTGCAATTCATTTCTACTCATTCTGCCAACTGCCATGACTGTTATGTCAATTGCTATTAGCATTTTGAATGATACAAAGAATGGGTGTAGAGAATACAGCAAATGCTCAATACATGTGTCAATTGCCTAATTGCCTAAATTGGGGTTATTTGACCTGTCATTTCATGGTTTGTTCAAAGATGACACAGTGATATGACATTGTCTTGATTGTCATTCACAATTACAAAAATATGTAATTGCTTTCATTATTTAAAAGCAATATATTTTATTGTAATTACCAGGCAATGATTATATTTGTATAACTTTCTTATCTTTTTGTGTTAATTTGAATCTTATTGTGATATTATGATCAGTATAAATTTGTGTATATTTTTGTAAAATTTAAATCTAATATTGATATTGTAATTAGTATTTGTGATTTGATCTGTGATTTTATTTGCTATCTTTAATTTACTTATACTGGTGCTCCCTGAAGCGTCCGCGCCCGGTCTGTATTAATGCAGAAAGCTGAGCGCTTCTTTAAAAAGCTACTGCTCCCTTAATATTAGTCCGATTTTCGTCAAATAAAGATTGTTTTGTAGTATAATTCATAGTGACTCCATAGGTATTTTCGTATCGAAAATAGACCAAATATTAGCGAGATATGCATCTGAGAATGCAGGTAGGCTGGCGTCGGCCTATCATTCGACGGGTGACTCGTCGCTGTCGTAGCTACCTTGCTTAACCCGGCGAGTCACTCCTACAACTCGGCAAGTCACCCGCCGAGTCACCCGCCGAACCCGCCGAGTAACTTGGCGAGTAACCCGCCGAGTCACTTTTTCCGCCAGAATTCGTCACCAACTCCTCGAATTTTGGCCGTTACGTAATACTACGAGTTGACTACGACAAACTCGGCTATGTGGGAACGGGGCTTAAGGCTGGATCAAGAATTGTTTTCATTACTCCTAAGCTTTATTACTTCCTTATGTTATTTTCTCAATAGTTGAGAAACTTAAGACTAATTAAGGCTAATGAGAACTTAAAAATTAGATACTCAGATACAAAATGAAGACCATCCAAGAAAACCAATATATATATACATTGTTTATTATACACTTGAATTATTATACAAGGTATATAAGGAAAATCCATTTACATTTTATATTAATAGTATCATAATTTAACAACAACAACAACAACAAAAAATGGTACAAAAAAGTAATTATAAATCCTTCAGTCCAAACAATTACTGTTCACACAGACCAAGCAAAAGGAGTCTTTTCTCATCAGCTTTTCTCATCAGCAGTGAGAAAGTCTGGTATGTGCCCTGCCATTATGTCTTTCGCAGCTTGTACTGTAGCCAGATCCTGATGACTACAAGTGTTTGACTGCAGCTTATAATTGGCCAAACTGTCAATTGGGGAGCTGTACTCTCTGGACAGCACTTTTAGATTGCTGCCTATAATGGAATGAGCACAAAATCGTCCTCTTTGGGCAATGAAACTTACGTGTTCATTATCACTTTTCAGCATTCTACGATAGAGTTTCAGAAATGTGCTTGCAATGCTGCCTTTGGAGTTAGATAAAACACAAACACATATACTTGAAAACTGACAACAAATCTTTGTAAACAACACACCAATTACCAAAGAATATGAAATACACTCTGACAGCGAATACCTATGCCAAATAGCAGCTAAACAAGATAATACAACAATGGAAACTCTAGAAGAAAAATCCAATGCCTGAATACACACAATGTAAGCAAATTGCTTTTCTAGACATTGTGACTGAATAATGACACAAAGCAGAAAAACGTGGTTGTGAGAACCTTTGGCTTCATTGACAGTAGTGTATCTCTGTCCCATTATGACACACTTATGTCAACAAAATATTGGTTATGCTGCAGACAGACTCCAGACTCAACGACAGATTTATTTGCCATCATACATTATAATACAATAATAACTGGAAACAATAAATATATACCAGTTACAGTGTATGAAAGGCCAGGAGGAACATTCTGAGGCCCTCCTGGTTTTCCGAGAGATCCAAACAAATCATTATGATTAATGAATGACAATGAAACTTAATAATAGGGGATTTAGTAGGTCATTCAGATGACCACAAGCTGAAACAAATGACCATAAGTCTTTCCATTCATCATGTGTCTTAAACTTTTAGGCAATTATAACATGGTTTTACTTTACCTAGCAGAGTGCTTGCTAAAGCACAACAATGAGCCAATAACAACAAAAGGCTGTAACTCTATTCCATTATAATGCACCTGACACAGCACATTTAAGAGACAAATTGTTTTTCTTTTTATTATCTCCATGCAACCAGTCTTAATAATGAGACGATAGGATACAGATTCCCCACCATGTTACTCATTAACACCATTGATGGGGGTCCTTTTCCCTACATAGACACTGAGTACAAGGCACCAGCAATTTATTGGGGTTTAGTGCAGTATAGCGGACTCAAATTTATGCCCATATTTGGTGTCCATGAAAAATTAAAAAATATCACTTTTTTTGGCCAAATTTTGTGCTGGCACACAAATAACATAAACAATAAACAGTGTTTTGCCTTTAAAATGAAATTCGTCGTCGTATGTTTGTTACGTCATACATTGATTTCAAGCCTTTTACGTCATAAACCTGGCAACGAGCTTGCCAAATATGGTCATACATTTAGGTCCGCTATACTGCACTTCCTCCAGTTAATGTCTCATACGAACGACATACAGCAGTGTCTCGTCTGTTATTTCATGGATGTCACATTAAAGCTACTTTGGCACATCATATGGTAATCTCACTATCAGGGGCGTCGATACAGGGGGGGATGTGGGAGATATATACCCCCTGCTTTTTGGGAAGGGGGGGATGATCAATGCAATCATTCCCCCCTGAAATCCACAATTTTTCTGCACACTTTTCATTGGAATATTTGTATTAAGTAGTTATACACTTCATATCACATACCGGTACAATTAAATGCATCTAAAAATAGTTTTGCATCAATGATCCAGCATTGTTTTATCTGTTAACAAGTATCCGCATGTTAACTGCAGCCACTTTTACGCCAGTCAGAGAGTCACAGTGCGACAGACTGAAGTAATGATTTACAAATAGATCAATCAAGGCTTTTGCAGTTGTCTTGGCTAACTGCATAGGCCTGGATCACCCCCCCCCCCCCCACCCGTCAATAGAAATCGATGCCCCTGCTCACTATATACAGTACGTTTTGGCCAATATGATTTGGATGATGCACATTGACTGAATAACCGCGGCATCGGGTCATACAAGCTGACTAAGCTACCAACCAGTAGCTATAGAGATAACACAACAGAAGAGCTTTCATGTTTAACTCTCATTACCACAAGCCAATTGTCTATATTTCTTAAATGATTCAGTTGTTACCATGTAGCAGCAGCTACAAAATAGTCTGCACCATGAATTAGCATGAAAGAGAATTATCTCCTACATTTGGAAGCCTTTGATTTCACAGAGAACTTTCTTTTGCCATCAGTCTAGTAATCTTCTCACCAAGCAAGGTTAGGTTAAGCTACTACAAACTAGTAATTTGCAGCTGTGACATTTGAAACTACTACTTTCTAATCATGTAGATAGCTTGTTTTCACCTTTTTCCATGAGTTCCAGGTAAAGACAGTTGTCAAATTAGATCCTTACACTAGATTGACAGAAATGTGAAATATTGAAGCTACCAGAAACCTGCCCCATATTTTATGCACTTTGTGGTTTTGAATTTAATGAATATGTCATTCTAAAATATAACCAAATTTTCACTGTATTTCATTGATTATATCATCTTAGTTGGTTAATTTAAAGTCATTTATATGTACTTACTTACTTACTTTACTTAATACTTACTTACTTACTTACTTACTTACTCACTTATTGACCTACTTACTTACATACTGACCTACTCACTTACCTACTTAGATCCATTTACATGTACTTGCATACTTACTTACTTACTTAAATTCATTTACATGTACTTGTTTGTTTACTTTGCTTACTTATTTGCAAGCTTTCATACTATTTTTTTCTTTTTACAAAAATGTGTATAAACATACAGCACACATTATTATGGGCATAAAATATCTAAGGGTGTGTTAGTCTAAAAGTTACTGATCATAATGCATTGTCTAAAACGGGTGTCCCAAAAAAAATGAATGTCCAAAATTCAAAGGGGTTATAACCCTTAAATAGTTTCTATGAATCCTTTCTGTCTCACGTGGGGCTCATTTAAAGGGATTTTAGAACTCCCCCAAATGCCAAAAAGATTAAATGCATTTTCGTGCTATTTTTCTCTGCCGCCGAAAATGGTTTTTTGTCTTATAACTCATAAAATATCAACTTTAGACCTTATAAATGTGTTGACAGTTAATATACATGTGTGTATTCCGAACATTTTAGTACCCATACCATGTCTGTATCATGCACAATTTTCAAGATATGACACATTGCTTCTTTTTCTGCCGGAAGTATAACAATTATTATAACAGATGAATCTTTTGAAAGGTCTCAGTTTATCTGGTTGCTCTTTCTTAATTTCCTGAAGTGGATATACGCTTGAATGAGCTTAGTTGTCAGTGGTAGGGCTAGGCTGGGAAGATTTAGTTTGAAAAGGATTATCTAGCAAATCCTTCTGATGTCTCTGTCAGACTGAACTTATGGCATTACAGTTGCAATGGCTAAAACGACCACAAGGAAAACCAATTTAGTGCCATTAATAGGATATCCAAAGGAGACCATTACCGGTGCTCGTTTACCCTCTGGCCATGATGTTATGAGAAATTTCATGTTCTTCCACAAATCAATGAAATTAAAAATTTCTTTATGGAATAAATCAAGGATACCAACAATGGAAAAATGGAATGTTATTAGAAATCAAGGATCTTTATGCTAGCGACAAATCCAAAGAAGTAAAACAGCTGATGAAATCAAGAAGAACTTCCAAGCAAGTAAATGTGTGCTGCATTGGGATGGCAAGCTCCTACCAGAAACTCATTCAGGTGTCCAATTTGATAGGTTACCCATCCTTCTGCATACAAACTACTTGGTGTTCCGAAGTTAGAAAGAAGTACAGGGAAAGAAATGAGTAATGCTGTTATGACACATCTGGTTGCATGGGAATCAGATAAAACAGTCATTGGAGTGTTATGACACCACATCGGCTAACACTGGTCGAAAATCGGATGCTGCAACTCTTCTGGAAAATGCCCTTGGTTGTAATCTTTTGTGGCTCAGTTGCAGACACCACATGATGGAAATACTATTAGCTGATGCATTAAATGTTTGTTTTGGACCCTCAAATGGTCCAGAGATAAAACTATTTAAGCGATTCAAAGAGGACTGGCAAAAACTATGAACTACCCCATTACAGCTGCAAGAGAATCCTCGTATAATGGCAAAAGAATCATAGCAGAACTTCATTTCAGAACAGCTTACTAAGACTCGTGAAAGAGATGATTATCTGGAATTACTACAGTTGGCTGCTCTGATGGTTGGCTTAGAAATTGAGGTAATATAGAATAAGTCTTTCATGGACACTTGCTCTCAATCCGTTTTACTCAATAACATTGTATAGGTGTGTTTTAGGTCACAGTCAGAAAGCCTGGAGCCTTACATAGGGCTCGTTGGATGGCCAAGGCCATTTACAGCCTGTAGATCGAACTACTTTACAGTTCAAATATGTCCCAAATTATAACTTCAAGGGAACTGAAAGCCATCCAAAGATTCAATCGCTTGGTAGTCAATGTCCAAGCATGGTATATATGCAGATCAGCAGTTGATGCCCCTGTCAATGACATTCTTTTAATTCAGAGGTTAAATGAGCTCCAAGATGCCAAATTGCAAGCAGCTGGTCTGAAAATGATGCTCAGACATTCCTGGTATCTGAGTCCTGAGCTGACAACATTAGCTATTTTCTTAGACTTGATCTCCACTGATGAAAAACAAACCCTTGTACCTGACATGGCAACTGAAAGAGGTGACCATCTCCTCAAAACATTGCCGGGAACCATCACTGATTTAACACCATCAAAGTCATTTTTTACCACACTGAATATGGATGACAATTTCCTGGGCTTGCCTGCTGATGATTGGCCTAAAAATGATTCCTACCAAGCTAACCTATCAATGGTTAAAAATCTAGTGTGTGTAAATGACATTGCTGAAAGAGGGGTTGCTCTCATCCAGGAGTTCAATCAAAGCACAATATTTGCTTCAAGTTGTCGAAAATCACCGCCAACAATTTAAAAATTGTAACCAAACTGAATTGGAAATGATGTGAACTCCCACTGAAACATGATACAATGTGAACTTTACCTGCAATATGAACAATTCCAAGGAGCCAAGGTGATGTCTTTTTGTATAAGTTATATACTTATGATTATTTTGCATCTTGTATTTGATTGCTGTTGACAATTATATTGTTGTATGGATGACTTAAAATTGTAAACTATTGTATATGATCAATAAACCTGTATTTTTAACAAATATGCTCACTTGACCTCATAAAAAGTTATATCAAGCATTCAAAGAATGGCAATTATACATTTGAAAATTATGATAAACTCAGACTTTTTAAAAGATTCATTTGTTGATCTCTCATTTTTTATTTGTAAGTATAAAAATGTGTCATATTTTGAAAACTGTGCATGATACAGACATGGTATGGGTACCAAAGTTTTTGGAATATTCACTTTTATATTAACTTTCCATACATGGTCTAAAGTTGATACTTTCTCAGTCATAAGGCAAAAAAAGCCATTTTCGGCAGCGAAACTGCATTTCATCTATTTGGCATTTGGGAGAGTTCTAAAACCACTTCAAATGAGCCCAAATTTTTGCATGTGAAACAGAAAGGGTTCAAAGTATTTTTAGGGGTTAGCCCCTTTGAATTTCAGATTTTTTTTGGGACACCCTAGGGCAGAGTCATGCAGAAGCCCAACAAAGACTGTGCTATAAATACCATCATCTCAAACTTCACACATGACAATTGCCTGACAGATAAATAAGTCTACCAGCCCCATTTACCCCAATGCCGGCTATATTATGTCACCCAGATTATATGCCCATTCTAAGCCTGACGTCACATGTTACCGAGGCATTCAGTAATGATTGATGTCTATCTAAACACATTGCCACAGTAATATACACAAACCCAGATGAAGGTTTGGAAAACTGGGCATGATAATTGCATCATTCTATTGCTGGCATGAGCCACTAAATAACCACTTCATTAATGCTTATTGCAGACACATCTAGGCATTTGTCAACACCCTCCATGTAAAATTGCATATTCTCTGCATAACATAGTGACGTTTTAACGGTTTGAGCAGGACTGAAATTGCCCAGTTTTGCATTTTGCAATTTGAGATTAAATTCCCTTGCCTTAAGTGTACCAAGAATGACTTTTGATGAGAATTAATGTATAAGCAAGCAGGAACTGTGCAGCAGCCAATTTTTTTGGACAAGTCGACTTGTTACCAGTGACAGTCCTGTCCTCCGTGTAGCATTGTTCATTTAAGTTAATCCTTAATCAGTGACATGTCTGCACCATTTTTTAAAATGCCAATTTGTAGTAATGCCTGTTATGGCTGACCAAGTTGTGATCTAGATTAAGTTGATTCACTTGTTAGTCAAACGACTATATCGGAAGCTCTGATTTCAGACACTGTCTTAGTTTTAAATCAATCATTCCGCTATCAAAATTCTATCACGATATACGAAAGATGAAACAGTAAGGTAAGGTGGGAGCTGGAAGTAGAGTACAGTGAGTTAAAAATGATTGACTCTAGACGGATGTGCGACCAAAACCTGATGGTTGTCTAAACATGCTAAAGCCAGCTGTTCTGTCCACTTCTATGGGTATTAGTCAGCTTACATTTATAACCAGAAAAGTGTGAACATTGGCAAAAGTAAGAAATTAATGTAGTATATCATAAATATGTACTCAATTTGACAGGCCGTTTTTAATGAAACTAACTGTAGGTGGTAACTCCATTATGGCACCGATTCAGTAAAACAAGTGCTATGAACCTGCATGATTCTATGTTTCCCCCGTTAAAAAATAACAAAACTGGCAACATTCACTGTATTTGATAAAGGTGGTACCGCTAAGATGTATCATGGTTTCTCCCAGCTGTTGGAAGATCTAAATTGGTTGCTTGCAAAATGTATGGCAACCAAATGGATTCTGGTCAGATTCCTTCAATATCCTTCAATATCATCTCACCCTCACCCCATTTCATTAGAATGCATTTCATTATTCCTGTAGGCATGCCAGCTTCACAAGTAATGCTGCAATTTCAGTCAGATTATTCCATTATACAAGTGTTAGCAAATAATCAAGCAATCAATTACGTGGTGTCATATGGGTGGAGGGTTTGAGGCACACTCTATAATATATTGCAAAACCCAGAAAGGTCATCTTGAAATGCTGACAGGAAAAACTGATATAAACACTATTGTCAAATCAGAACAGTTTTGCAAACATTCCAGAGAGCAGTCCATAATAGGTAAACACTTTCCATGTTCCAAATGAAATCTGCAAGCTGCATAGAGCACACATTAAGACCTTCTTTGTTGTGATTTTTTAGATCAAATTGTCTCTAGAATGGCTGCTCAAGACTGTTCCCAGGTACTTAATTATTAACATGGCAGATGATGCGATACAACTATTTCACATGATCTGCAAAAAATAAGTCATGTTTTGGCCTCAGAAGGTACGAGAATAGAATATATTAATAACAATGTAATTAGTCCAACCTTCCAGTAAACACCTGATTCAGAAGCTACATTATTTCGTTTCGTAGTTAATACACTTATCCGACACAAAAAGAAAAATCAAATTAAATCTGACTTCCTAATTGATGTCAGCAGAATAAACCGCAAGGAAGACAATCATCAAAAAGAAAGGTTATGAGAGAAGAATTTCAGAGAAAAGCTAAAATGTAGCATATGGCAATGTAAAAAGTGAGAAAACTTCAGACATACAAAGATGCTTGTGTCAGTATCTTCCTCCGGGAAATGAATATGTTAGCCTTCTAATTTGCAATATATTCTCTGTGACTTTAATATAACTGCTAGCCATTTCATAGGTAAGGTGAGTACCTGCTAAATCTTAAATTAACATAGGGAATAATTTTTTAAGCAAAAGCCAAATATGATAAAAAGTTTCGCGATATCTCAAACAATGTTACTACATCAATAAATTAGTTATATTGTTGATGACTTCATATGATAGCCTATGGCTCTACCATTGTTTGGAAATAGCTGCATTTTAACATTAGTACCGTCATGCTTTTTTAATTCCCCAGGACGCATCAGATATGAAATGAAGCTAGTTAAATTTTTTATGTAACAAATCAAAGTGGCTGTGATTGGTTCATTTAATCCACAGCAACAATGATAGCCATCATTGAAATATATATATTTATACAGTTAATAGTTAATATCTGTTTGTAAATTGGAATTCTATGACCCGAAAAATCCTGATTTAGAACCATTATTTGATTTTATATATACAAAAACCACAGAACTGCAGCTTAATTAGTGATAAGCAGACATATTGGGACGCCATCTTGAATTCTGGGTACCCCATCAATTTTTCAAGGTGGGTTTACATCTGATATTAAAGGTTATGATGCAATGTCCAATTGTGCCAAGTTTCATTCTTTTAACAGGAGTTGCACAATACTTGCTATATTAATAATTAAAATAGATTTAAAAAAAACTGTAGTCAATAGAATAATTGAATTTTGTGTCAAACCAGAATTTAATTATATTAAAACCATTTTACGTATCACTGGGGCACTGATGCTGGCAATTGACTTAAACCAGCTTAAATTATTACAGCAAAAGCTAGCAAAGCCATGTTCTGACAACCTTAACTTGAGAGAGCCAAAGTGTTAAGAAGAAAATCTTTAGAACAATCAGATTCAGAAGACACAAGTGGTAAGAAAATATCAAAATAATTTACATAATGAGCCCATCATGGAGGTTGACAACAGGATAGAGAGCTCGCCCAACCACCATACAGGGTGCGGCATAAAAACTTGCACCAGCATCTACTGCTACCTCTTCTGTTATTATCTCAATTGATAATCACCACATGCAGCTGCAATCATACACACGAAAGTAATTATAGTCCTGAATTATCTTTATTAATATATTTTACTCAGGAATTATTGATAATATGGGTCTTAATATAGCACATGCACACTTATCACACCTTCGGGTCATTTTCACCTTGGCCTTTGCAATACAAACATTAGATTATGTCACTGATCATACAGATCAGTTACAGACTCCTTTGTTGAAATAGATTCATTTTTAATAAGAAGGTAGACCATTGACACCTTTAAGGTGAAAAAAGCAATTTTGGATTCTGATCAACTTTCTGTCTTTTCTGTCTTATTAACTGGCCCATCTTCCTGAAAATCATGTGATTTTTTCCAGATTAGTTTTAGATTCAAAAAGATCCTCTGGAATACCACTACATATATCTGTTTTAATTTTATGACCTTGCTGGATCAAAACTGAAACCAACTTTCTTATCAACTAATAACATAATATACATATGCATGTATAGAAAACACTGAAGGAGGATTCTCTGCAAATATTATATTTTCTGTGGCTTCAGAGGTGTATTAACTAGGAAATCTCTAATTTTTTAACTTTTCTGCAACTAGAGACACCTTGCAAGCAGACAGAATTCTGACTTCTGTGACATGTGTCTCTCAGAACGAGCCTTGCAGCATGCACCCTCTCAATAATTCAGAAACTCATATTGTCTGACATTAAAAGATAAAAAATATCACAATGACCAATTGCTTATACCCCTGACTAAATGTGGCAAAACTTTAAAAGACCTCATAAGCATTTGAGTAACCTAGAGCTATCCCGAAAGAGGAGAAGCCCAGTGCAAGTTTTTAGGTCGCACCCTGTAGAACATCATGTAGCACAGGAAGCTTGCTAGCATGCCTCTTGCTTGGGTAGATTTGGCTGCATAACCTCAAGAAATGAAGATAGATGATAATGACAACGTTATGCCATCTTCATGAAGTCAAGGTGTCACTCACTGTTACTCGAAGAGCACCTTGACTGCTCAGGCCATAATAATTGAGGATTTGCAACTGCTGTCATCTGTAATATGAGCAGGCAATAGTCATTGCTGAGCCACTGGATAGACTTACAGGTGCTGTCTTCTTGTAAAAAAAATTGATGTATGGGCCAATCATAAACCAGCTTATATCATGACGCTATGCCATCATAGTCCATATATGGTAGTGCTTTCTAAACGTAAAACGCTCAGCAAGTGAATCACGTATGGACAAGGATGAGCAAGAATGAAAAAGAATTCACAAAATTCAGCCAAAAAGAGTCAGCTAACATTTGTGTTGCTTATATCCCTCTGCCTTTGGCTTCGGGATATAAGCAATAAAAATGTTAGTTAACTAGCTCCTATTTGACATATAACTCATACTTACACCCAATGTCTTTGACTTGGAAGCCAATTTCATAGACTTGGAAGGTAAACTCAAGGTGACGTCATGTGAATCAAGGTTAATGCAGTCCTTTAGCCAGTAAGAGTCCTGGACTCAAATGACGTCCTCTGATTTCACCTATTTAATATTAACTGAAACAGTCACCTCATTCCCCTATTGTCTGCACATTGGTTATTATTTAGAATAAGGTCAACTGTTACACTGGGGGCCTCACTAATAAATGCATTGGATTCTAAAATTGTATTGCAATACATTTCCCACCACTGATATATGATTAATTCGCAGATCTATCGTCAAAATGTAACACTAACACCAATATTCATTGTTTAATTTTCTCAAATTTTCTGAGGGTATGCTGCTCTGGCAGCCTATGTTTCTCTACGTAAATGACTTTATAACACATCCTTGTTGTCCTAAGATGAATTTTGTGCATTTTTACATGTGTGATTACAAGTGTTGCTTAGAGCTCCCCATCATATTTCTCGGTGGGGTCTATATCTTAAATTGACCTCTACGGTGTTTAGATAAATCATGCCAAGTTTCATGCTTTTAACAGGATGTGCACAGAATGCGCAATTTTTTTGCCACTAACTGCTGGATTGTATCTATTTATCTTACTTATTAAATTATTTATCTGTTTTATGTACAAGGGTCGTCTTGGACCCCATTAAACTACCACTATCAGTGCAGATAAATACATAATATGTAATAGTTATATCCCTTATTGAAGGGAGTTAGCTAACATCTTGATTAAAACCGGATGCCGAAACTTGAACTGGATTAAACATTTCTACCACTTTTTCTGATTATTTTATTTATTTAAGCGCTCTTATTACGCAAGAAAAGTGCAGTTAGGAGGGAGTTAACTAACAGTTTTGATGGTTATATCCCGCAAAACAACAATAGGAAAACTATAACACAACAAAAAATGATCGATAAGTCACGTTAAAATGGTCAAATATAAAGTAGTATCACATTATTTAAGTGTAATTGGGTATCCTCCTACTTTAGTGTATTCTTTATTTGTCCTTTAAGCTCCAAATGATCCCAAATGGCAATAAAATATCCCGTATCAGTAATACAAATATGTAAGTTGTGGTCAAAAATAGCATAGCACAAAACCGTTGCTATGCATCCGTGTCTGATGAAAAACACTAGAGGGCGCCAGTGACTAATGGAAAAGGAAAGAGAAGTGTTTGCTTTGTAGTCCTACAGGAAATATGAGAGAGAGGCAAGGTGGCAGAGGGTTATTAATGAGAGAAATAATATGTTATCTGTCAGAGGCAGAAGGAGCGGAAAGCTTGTATTATATGCTGTCAACACCGTTGAATTGTCTGATGACGCTTTGTACAAATTCCGCTAGGGGCGGTCATGGCTGTATTGCTGTACAGTGGCGTCCTCTGGTGCAAAGAAACCGTAGCATAACGCGTTTTGCGTATAGCATGTCGGTGTTGTTTAACGATTTGAAATCCTTGACAGTTAGCGCTGAATTGGCAAGTACAACTATTTTAATGCATTAGAACTTGTATATATTTTTAAAATTAAAGATTTAGTGAAAGCCGATTGTTTTACAGCAAACAAAGATTTTACCGCAAAGAAAGATTTGCGACAGCTCCATAGAAATCACGTGACTGAAAGAGTTTGTGACGCTCCGAAATTTCTCATAGACTAACCAACATTCAACCTCAATGATTCAAAAACAGATTTATACACACAATACCGGAAGGAGCGTAAGCTCATGAATTCGCTTTCCGCTCCATTAATCAATCAGTTTGAAAGAGACAAAATTTATACTGGGCAATCACAATTACATGGGATGGTCACTGCGACTGATTTATCATGTAAGTCTGAAGCAGATGTGATAATGAGATGATAAGGATTGGAGACCACAAAATGCTGGACCTTCATGCCATGTTTGGAGTTATGCACTTGCCAAGCGAAGACAGCAAATTCAAAAGAAGCGTTAAAGTAGCAATAAATATGTAATTCCAGTATTAAAACTGTACCTTGTTCGACCAGTATAAATGTCTGAAAAATAAATAACATGATAGGTGAACTGAAAATTATTTCTTTCAACCTAAAACGTGAATGGCACTGATAATATATTATTTTTTCCAAATATTATGAGGACTTTTTTTTTGGTATAAATTTAGCCCATATTCTGTAGCTGAACATGAAACTACAATAGGATTGACTTTCACAACTTTGAATGGATCTCCTGAAAACTGCCAAATTTGTTGTCACAGTGTCCGAGTCTTGCATGACACAGTCACTTCGACCAAGTTCTACCTATCTGTCAAATTTCATTGGTCTAGGCGGTGGTGGTGGATTAGAGCTTTACATCCTGTTTTTCTGCACCTGATGGGCTAATTAGGACAGGTAGGGACCATGGCAATGAGCCGAAGGATGAAACAGCCATCCAACATAGGCTCGGCGGGGAATTGAACCCGAGACCCAGTGGTTGGAAGCCCAGTGCCCAACCACTGAGCTAGGCCCCCACCTTCACCGGTCTAGGCAATATTGCAGCACCCTAGTAGTATCATAGCAGGTAGTATTTTGGCACAAATCCTCCTCACTGTCATCTATCACCATTGTCTGTTTTATTGACCAATTCTTCTTTGGGATTCTTCAGAAACCAACTTAAACCCATCATTAATCTAAGTGGGCTTTCACCAGGAATTCTTGCAGTAGAGTCACTTTGAAGAAATATTGCCCATGAAAATGATGCATAGTGATTTTCTCAAGTGACGCGTCCTCTTAAGTTAGATCTAATGGCTATTTTATGGAGTTTCATCTCCTTAAATGGTAATGTCACACAAGATTTGATGAGACTGGTTGACCTAGGTGGCGTTACAAATTATCCATAAGCTGACCCGAATTAAGGGAACAATGACCTGAAGCTATATAGCAAATCACTTTTCATCCAATTTTCAATACTTAAAGTCTGTTTGATGCTAAAGGCAATCCACCAGAATATAAGAAAGTGCTTCTTTTTATTTTTTTGACAAATTATCCATAAGCTGACCAGAATTAAGGGAACCGTCCAATGACCTGGTCGACGATATATGCACCCTACAAGAATATAAGGAAGTGCTTCTTTTTCTTCTTTTTTTTGGTCATGGGCCATATCTGATATGGTATTCGTTGCAGTCCCCGCTATTTTAAGTAAACTACAAAAATAATAAATACCATATTGAAATAAGGAGTCAGATTGTACTTAAATAACTAAAGATTAAACGTGATAACATACTGAATTTAAATGACATTTATCAAAAATACAAATTGTGAAATAGAATGCCAATGAAATATCAGTGGTGTAGTGTTAAGTAAGTTCATCTTGAGTAAGTCAGTTAACAAAACCAACATTAATAACTTTTCCAGTGAGATGCTTTTGATTTGAGTGAACCAGGAAGAAATTTCTAGTCAGATTAGAATCCTCACAGACTGGGTCACCCGTTGTGTTAAAGATGTAAATAACCCTTTCATTGAACATGGTCAAATGTGCCACGTGCATTTTCCATGAGAAGGATAAACGTATGGAAAATGCATGGTTTTTAGCTAATTATAATGAGGCAAAAACCATGCGTTTTTCATGCGTTTATCCTTCTCATGGAAAACGCACGTAGCACATTAGGCCATGAATGACCGGGAGTAGACACATAGGGATTTATACTTAAACGCGATTGTAAATGTCAAAACCGAGATTTTCCTGTGTTTCCAAAACCCAGCACGCATGAAAGATTCGCGTCATTACTGCCAAGTGTCCATTGAAGCAGAACAATACTGAAGCTCAGATTGAACCAGTGACACGCTCAAACCTCGGTGCCCAACACTAGCTTGGCAGCAGTCCTGCTATTTTTTGCGGTATTTTGCAACAGGTTGGATAGATATTTTCTGGACAGAATACACGCATCAGTGCCAACTATCACTATTTCACATCATCGAAAATGTGTAATTAGGTTTTTATTGGCGATTACTAACTCATTCAGTGATAACATAAAAAAATGTTAAGAAGCAGAAGTTGAAATTGCAGATTCACTGCATTAAAAGGGTGATTGTGGAAAAATAACAGCATGTCAAGATTAGTAAAAATTAGTACTGGGATCTCCCCAACATTGGCACATCTTAATTATCATACTTTAACTTGAATGTGACGGTCCCCAAAAATTTAATTAAAATGATCGTGTTTTTGTAAATTTCCAATCTTATGGAATTATAATGTGTTTGTATAAATATTTTGGAAATATAATTGTGTTGTCAATGTGAAAATAACTAAGATCATATAATCCCACAAAAAAAATATAAGGACTGCTGCATGGCCCTCATTCTGCCGCACTCCATTTGTTCCGGTCTTGCTCGCTGCTCTTACGCAAAATGACACACCCTCCCACTCGTAATCTTCTTTTATCTTACACATCTCCTGTCATGAATAACTTAGGTTTCTGACATGAGCATCGGATACATAGATACAACAAAAATAGCTGCCATCAGAAAAGCAATTATCTCGGGTGCACTTACCTGCAGTAACACTTATCAAGGTGGCATTACAATGGAGACTTAACAATGTTTAGAACACCTACACCTCAATCAGAAGTTAGTTAGCTATATACATACATCACTTCAAGCTGCATTATCTGTCAAAATTACAATTTTAAGAAAATTCATCAAATAGTGGAAAATCACCTTATTCAATCAAGGCAGACTAAATTGTGTAAGCTAATGATTCTATCAGCATTGAGAGGAAATTTAGACCAAAACATTTGGAACACAATGGATTTGGCATCATCATCAATTGTTCAGTATTGTGACGTCATCAGTTGGTAAGTTTACATAGTGAGTTTTTGATGGCATGAAGAACTCTAGTAATATTATTTATTGTAACTTAATAGTACATTTTTGTGCACAAACGGGCCTGTAATTATAAAAAAAAATATCATAAGACAAGAAAGCATTGGTTTGTAAAATTATTTGCATGTACTAAATCTGGAGACAAACCAGCTTTAAGCAATAGCACTCGGCGACAGTGAAATTCGCCACCCCCTTTAAACATACCTTCCAAGTTCATTATTTGTCAGAAAACTAATTATTTATATCATTGCCAGTATTCTATCAAATTTCCATGAAATCGTAACAAATGACAAGAAAATTGAAAACTAAATTAAAGAGCACTGAGACTTGTTTGAAATGATTATGAGTCATCTATTTGTGAGTCGATAATGTTCGTTAGTAGAACAAGTGTGCAAAATAATCAATGGTATGTCACATCCTATTGAATCCAACTTCTTTGAATGGCAATGCACTCCTTACTTAATGAGAGACAATTTTAAATTAGTAAAACCCATGTTCAATACTTTTAATGGACATAAGTCATTCCTCTATCAAGGTGCTTCCCTATGGAATAGTCTCCCATATCATATAAAAAATGATTCAGGTATATCAGAATTTAAAAGGCTACTGTCAGACTGTTCTGTGCTAAATCAATGCCAGTGTGGCTCATCATGTCTGTTATGCTTAGCCAATAATCTATGATAATTGTATGTCTTCCTTTATATGTTAATGTATAATGCAAATTTGATATAATATGATTTCTCTTTTCATACTTCATTTGTAAATAATTTCACTTTCATCTTGTGTTACTTTTACCTGTCAGTCAAAAGCTTTATAGCTTGTGTTGTTTGTTTTTATCTTGTCACCACCGACTATAAATAAAGTATTATCTTATCTTATCTTATCTTATCTTATCTTATCTTATCTTATCTTATCACTCTGACAGCAATCTAATAAGTGGTTATGGCACTTTATTTCAAGTGGCGAATTTCATTGTCGTGGCGAATTTCACTGTCGCCGAGCGTATACAACTCTCACAAATAAGAGATGAATTATCACTTGGCCCACTAGACCACAGAGAAGCTGAAATGTTTTGGACTTTCTAAGTGTTACGTGATATTAAAAAATAATCTAAGTTAAATAAGTATTAAATTAATCTAAGTTGTAACGTTTTTTTGCTCACTTGTTAGATTATAAATTGCTATATATTTTGGGTGCTCTTAATCTAGACACCGTCAAAGTTGATAAACTTCAGTCACATTCACTAACATTATGGTTAAAAAGATATTCCACATTGGATGTTGCTGAACGCAGCAAGCACTGCCTAAGGACATGTAAGATAATATTTCTCAGAAAGTAAGTTTGCGGCTTGCTTTATCAAGTTAATTAAATCTGGTATGGGCAATATTTTCCAAGAAAGGGCACTTCTAGGAAAAGTAGTATTTCACAGAACTGATTGCAAAATAGAGCTTTAATATGAAATTACATATGCGCAGAATAAACATCACTAAATCCTGTGCATGCGCCAGCCATCAATATTATATATTGCACAAATGCATATCATTTGCAAATATATTCTAATGTTGGCCGGTCAAGTTCATCTTACCCAGATAGCATTCCAAATCGTTTCAACGTTAGCACGATGTCGGCCTTGTTAATACGATGTTGTAATGACAGTGGCTTATATGGAAACGATGCTGGGCCGATTTGGAATGCCATCTGGGTTTTTTGTATGTATGTACAAGGCTTTATGCAGTCACAGAAACTCTAGATACAGATTCTGACAATTCTAGCTTTAACAATTATTATCCTTGTTCGAAAAGGCTCCTACTAAGTTGCTCACTGAGATAAATGATATTACGCTAAACCCAAAACTCAGAACATACAAAACCTGCAAGAATTATATTGGAATAGAGACCTATCTGAATTAAACCCTACTGTAATATAGCACGTTTTCGACTAAGCTCACACAACCTTAATATTGAATTAGGCAGACACAAACGTCCTTATGTTCCTGCAGATGAAAGAATTTGTAAAAAATGCAATCTGAACCAAGTAGAAGATGAGTTTCATTGTTTAATGAGGTGTAAAAAATGGAATGTTATTTGCTTAAACTTATTCCAAATTGCTTGTAAATGGGTCGAGGGCTTTACTATAATTCTGGATCCAACTGAACAGTTCTTACAAATATTAACAACCAAGAAAACTAACCTTAACTTTGCTCTTGGTAAATTCCTACACGAAGCATTAAAATTTGACAGTATAATATAATTGTTCTATATATGGTAATTTAAGTGTCTCCTGGATCTGAGCGACTGGCGGCACATTGCCTCAGCATAGAGTCGGAATATACACTCTGACATCAAGTACAAGGGACCACCAATATAATGTTTCATCCAAAATGACATCCAGCAGCTGGGATGTTGCTCATGAAGGGTGCCTGGGCCTGGGATTGAACCTGTGTCCTTCAGAGGAGAAGCGAGCATCTTACCACTAGACCACCCAGCTGCACCAAACAAGAAGAATGCACTCCACCGAGACTGAGAGCCTTGAACTGTCCATGAAAAGGCCTCTGACTACCTAGAAGTGGTCATAAACTTTTAGAGGAGACTGTTAGACGTTAGATGAGTCACTCGTTAGGCCTATTTTCATGCAAATCAGGTCAAAGGTTATTCTGTGGGGCTTAGTCCAAATGGAGTGAGCAAACATCATAATTATTATTACCTAATATGTAAGGTGGGTGCCTGCAAAGGCTACCTAGTTAGAGTCTTTACAATGTATTTTTTTTATTTATGTTAAACTATATGGTATTGGGGGCTGCATGAAGCAGCCAACTCACCCCTTGTACCTGACACCATAATCAGCGCATGCACCAAGCACTGTATGGGTTATTGAGAACTGACCTAAGAGGCTTTTACCTGTTAGTATATTCTAAGCACTGTTTTTCTACTTCTTGCCTTTGTCATCCGAAGTCTCATTGCAGCGAAGTACAGGAAGTCACATAGTGGGTGCACATTGAAGCACAATGAAGCACAATGACCAACACGGGTGGCGCATCAAGCCTTTCCTGGCATATTACTAAAATGATATAACAAAACATACACCCACCTACATTCAACCTATACCATCACTATAATCACTTGTACACAGTTTTTATATACACATTTCTGCAAAACCACGCACTGGAGGCTAACATATTTCAGTTCATCTTTGTTTCGGTACGCATATTATTTTCGTATGCTTTAATTACCCACTCCAGCAAAGCCTCCAGCAAATAAGTCGAGATGGGCTTTAGAACTAGCCAATTAGCAGAGACCCACACGTTATATTTAAATTAGTTGACCCCGCCGTGACATGGCCTGACCACTACCCCTGGCCACTGAGGTCAGGCCTTTAACTCAAAAAGGGTAAATTCCGTTGCAGTGGATACAACCACCATCAGGGGTTTTATTTGCGAGAACTCTTTTCACACTCCATATACGAGTCAATATCATATACTGTGAACGGAGTAGAAGCCCATTTAATTGTTTCTCTTTGTTTGACAGCTCTGACCACGTGGGCCACATGAATAAATTATGATAATACCCCAACTTTGCGAGATTTGCCTGGGGTACATTTTTTTGGAGTAATTACCCAGAAATCAGAGCAAGACTAATTAGACACAGACAGGTACAAAAAACTCATCAGAAATGACACAGCCCATCAGACTACAATACGTGTTATATGACCCAATAGCCCAGATATGTTACAGAGAAATGTGCGAGTTATTTGTAGTTAATGTAACAGACCTGTCAGTGGGCCAGTTACATATAGATGTAACCATTAGTATTACTTTTATTTTTATAAAATGTCCCCTTACCGCTTCTGATATTAATGACTCTTTACTGCTACTGATACTACTACTACCACTACCACTACTACTACTGCTACTACACTAGTACTGCTACTACTACTACTACTTTTACTACTTCTACTACTACCACTACTTTACTACTCCTACTACTGCTACTACTACTACTACTACTACTACTACTACTAATACTATTGTTACTACTACTAGTACCACCACTACTTTACTACTTCTACTACTACTACTACTACTACCACCACTACTTTACTACTACTACTACTACTACTACTACTACTACTACTACTACTACTACCACTACTTTACTACTACTACTACTACTACTACTAGCGCCACTACTGCTACCAATAGTTATACTCTGTACCTAAGATAAGGCTGAAATGCTGCAACAATGGCATGTACTGCGATGCAGAGCGAGATCAGTACAATGTCTTTTTCACTATAGTCTGTAGTATCCATCAAAGCTGAAAGCTAAAATTGTGAAACATCTGTTGTTGAATGCACTTGTTAGCTGTTTGGAAGTTGCATGACACACCATAATGGTAAATGTCAGGCAGTTTCATTTGTTGCAATGCCAGCTCTTTCAGAAGTCACTTTTCTTTGTTTATACTCCATTTCGACAGTATTCTTATTGTTCAGAGCAGGCAATAACCAACGAAAATGTTAGTTAACTCCCTCCTGAGTGCATACTGAACTTGTTTTGTGTAATAAAGGCATTAAAACAAAACAATCAAGCAAATTAGTAAATATGCCTAATGGAGTATAAGTTAGTTATATCTCGAATAGGAGGGAGTTGACTAACATTTGTGTTGCTTATAACTAGCAAAAATATTAGTAAAATCCTGACTATGAGGGATATAACTTATACATAGACATTAACAGACATTTGTAATTCTACCATTGTATTGAGTTAGTAAGCAACTTAAATATATAGTAAATTTCGTACACCTTAAAAAAGTATATTATACAGCTGCAGACATTATCTTACAACTACACTTACTCTCCCTGATTAGTTTATTCCCTGAAAAACAAAAAAAAAACATCCAGCATTAATAAGTATATTAATATTTAACTATCACATTGAGAGGAACCAGTTTTGGTTGGCTAACATGATTAGCATAATAGGCTTAACCATATCTACAACCCAGGTAGCATTCCAAATTAGGCCAGCGCCAACGTCATAGACGTTATCTAAAAAATTGCCTAATAGACTGGCTTAATTATGACATTAAATGTCCAGCAGTAAAATTGCACATCAACTAGTTGTGTTTGCATGGAGTACACGCAATTATTATAAAGCATATATATTGATAGTAGGTCAAAATCGTGTAGGCTGAGATTTGTTAAACCAATGGAACCCCTATCAGCTAAATTATTAATCATATAATCGGCTTAACTGTTAGAACAGATGACAAAATTATAATTACTTAATTGGTCGGTTAGCTTGAATCTGCCAGCGCACAGAGTCAAGCTGTTTATGGAAATTAATGATGCAGTTTTAGTGAAACAATTAAAACGAAAGGGGTTAAGTTATATGAGAAGATTATGCATGTATGATGATGGAAAGGTATTTCCCATGATAGTTGGTAGCATGTGCTCCTTCACCAGAGGGTGATTGTGATGCCTGTGATAGGTCTAGTCATCACAAACTATGCCTAGTATAAGGTTTTTGTTCATGAGAGATGAGCTTTACAAATTTGTTGTTGGCATTTAGCATGTAAATGGCTAATAACAATTGGAATAATACATGGCCAAATGTGCCACGTGCGTTTTCCATGAGAAGGATAAACGCATGGTTTTTAGCTAATTATAATGAGGCAAAAACCATGCGTTTCCCACGCATTTATCCAAACGCATTGAAAATGCATGTGGCACAATTGGCCATGTATATATGTTTGTAATCTAATTAGAAGGTCACACGTACAATTTACTGTATTTTTCAACATTTGTATATGGAATATGATTACTATATACAACTACTTCAACCTCACATTGGTTAACATTTAAGAAATTAACTTATATACAATTTAAAGTAAATCTGAAATCTCAGATGTAGAATGAAATATCAGTCCACAAATGGAAAAGCCACTTTAGGCGATTTATTCAAAGGAAGTCAGAACAGTTAAGATATGGAACAGCCACTTTGTTTTTTAACTCTCTCATAATGTAATGGAAAGTATGGCCTAATTAAAAAAATAGTTCCTGCCAATAGTTAATTAATATCACATCTGCTGCAATGTCTGCCCATGTAATTAATTAACGGTCTTCAAGACGACACATATTCTTGATTAATTTTGGCCAACTTTGAATAATCTGTTGATAATTTTCCCTGCCTTCCAAAGTTTGGAAAGTCAAGACGTGTGCAACATTTTGTGGGAAAAAAGGATGTTCCTAAACGCATCATATAACTGACTGAGAATGTCCTGGTTGTGCCACTTCGCCGCACAGAAAAACAAATTAGCTAAATAATTAGGTGATTCAAGTGTAAATTCAATGCTGATGTAAGATTATACTTTATTTCATCATCATCATAATTAGGCAAAATAATTAGGTGATTCTGATTCAAATATACTTAGGATATATGAATCTTTTATATCATCAAATTGTGTGTATTGCACAGTTGTATATAATACTTTCACGGTAGGACAAGACAGGAAATTTGAAAAACTCGATGAAAGGGCAATACGCTTAATATGCAATGACTATGAAAGTTTGTATATTGATCTTTTGAGTAAAACAGGAAAAATAATGCTTATGTTATCAGGTAAATCAACTTTGGTGAATTTTTTTACAAGACCCTTCACAATTTATCACCACCTGTTGAAAGTCAGTTGTTCATGCGGCAAATTACACAGTGCAATATGAGAGACAAGTCGAAATTAGTAAAGCCACCATACAATACTAAAATATGGTATGAAATCAATGGAATGATTTACCTGGCTAAATTAAAGAAGTCGATGAAAATGCACTGTTAATGTGGATGTTGTACTTTATGTATACAAAATAACCTATAACTTTACTAACTTAAGAAAAGTATATGTTATTCCTCATTTCATTTGTAAATATGTGTCATCTTGTTTTGTTATTTTATTTGCTAAAAGCTACTGTAGCTTATGTTCTTTGTTTTGTTTTCATCGCCGGCTGTAAATAAAGTTTTATCTTATCATATCTTATCCTATCTTATCCTATCGTATCTTATCTCATCTTATCTTATTTTATCTTATCTCATCTTATCCTATCTTATCTTATCCATTCAATGCTGATGTAAAAAATTGTTATTCCTTAACACATCAGATAACTGCAGAGTTTCCTGGTTGTTGCAGTTTAGCGCACAAAACAAATTAATTAGCAAAATAATTAGGTGATTCCAATATAAATTCAATGCAGATGCAAGATTATACTTTATTTCGTCATCATACAGGGTTCAAAGAAGATTATACTTTATTTTGTCATCATACAGGGTTCAAAGAAGATTATACTTTATTTTGTCATCATACAGGGTTCAAAGAAGATTATACTTTATTTTGTCATCATACAGGGTTCAAAGAAGATTATACTTTATTTTGTCATCATACAGGTTACAATGAAACTCATATGGGTGCTGTGGTCTAGCGGTAAATCACAATAAGGTTGTGGCTTCATACCCAGCATGGAGGAATTGATATCAGCAGATCCTCCTTCAACCAATCCTTCACTCCACACAGGTGGAAATGGGAACTTGACTATAGGCAATGATGGCAATTGTAGAGTGCTTGACCCAATTGATCATTGTAATGGCTAAATATTGGTTGTATATATTCTCAGCGAGCTGATAAAGACTGAAAGCTTGCATTAACATGCCTACCAAGGGTGTACATTATAATTCCCCAAAGCTTGATCCTAATTGAGATAGCAGACGTCTAAAGTGGCGTTCACACTATCGCGGATGGGCATGGCGAGTGAGCGCGGATGACCAAAAATGTGTACTCTTGCTCATCCTTGTCCATACGTAATTCACCCGCTGAGTGATGTACGGATACTCGTGCTAATCCGTAGATTATGTGGGTTTATCAGCGTCAGTCACTACATCTAAACATCACTGAGCTGAGCCATGTAGCTCATAGTAATGAATTAATAGAATTATACTAAGACCCGTAATAAATTGCCCACTTGTTTTTTGTTGTTACTTTTTTGGGCATATTTTGCCATAAATGTACAGAAATGCTAGCAACAAGTCAAAGCCAACCTTTCTAGCTAATATAAACAGTTCTGGGAACCAAATAAACAGAGTTTTGCTGTATATTCTCCATTGAAATTTCCTTTGCTTCTCCGTGACAATAATAAATGGCCATAATGATGACAAAATTGCAACAACAAAAAAATCATAATATGGAAAGTTAAGTTAATTGTAAATATACAGAAATAAATTTTCTTGGGTTAAAAAGGTTGGGTTTGACTGGTTTGTACCATTTCTGTTCGATGCTTTTATGATAAAATATGAAAGAAAAACAAGTGGACATATATTGTGCATCGTACTTCTCTTTTTTAAAGGTGATCAACTGATTGTTAGACCACTATGCACCTCTCTATCTCGCTCTCTCTGTGTCTGTCTCTCTCTCTGTCTCTCTCTCTGTCTCTCTCTCTCTCCCTCCCTCTCTCACTGCCCCTCCCTCTCCCTCTTAAGGGATGAGTGCATTTAATTGCACTTTCATTATAGGAATCGCATGTTTATAAAAATATCGATTTGTTTCTCTCTCCCTCTGTTTTATGTGGTAGGCAGGAATGCCTCTCCCAAAACTCAGTTGGTAGAGTTCATATGTAAACTTTTCTTATCTTCTTCTGCTTTTGCCTGTTTAACTGAAAAGCGGGCATGATGAGTCATGTTCCTGTTTGTCCCATGTTACCTTGGTGACTCATAACTGTAATCACATAAAGATGATGACTCATCATAGGCCAGAAACACCTGTCACATGACACCAGGAGGCAGGCTGATCTGCCCACTTATGACGTTCATTCAGCTAATCAAGTGCTGGGATTAGCTTTCATTTCGCAACAGCACACCACTCAGCTTAGAATGTGGGTCAGCATAATTGTAGACTTCAAGGTTCATTATATACAGTTATGACACATCTTCAGACCTGCAGCCTATCATGAGTCATCATACAGCATACACATTTGCAATAAAAAAGATAGGGATATGTGTCACTGATGACTCATAATGCACAAATTGTACTCCCTAAAGCCGGAATATTCTTCACTCTTACACATATAATATAATGTATCCACACATTTTGCTACCAAAACATATCCACTAGCAAAGATCTATAAGTCTAGGGAGTTTTTTTTAAGTAAAAATATCTAATTTCACACATTTCACCCAAAAATGGCTTGAGGCCCTCTTTAAAAAAAAAAATTTTAATTTTTGTTCTTCAGTAACTGTGCTAAAAGATAAACCAAGCGTTTTTAAAACTCATAATTAATGTTTTCAGGGGGTCAATTATGACAACCTCCTTTGGGTCTCCTGGTCCTCCAAAGATCATTAACCTACTAGAGTACATGGCCTGAACATATTTACCAGTAGTTGGTAAGAATATCTGGAAAGGCATACGTACAATATGATCATAATAATATTATAAGTGAAAGAATGGCAATTAAATAGAAGTGTCTGGCATTGATGTATAAAATAATTTTGGCAAGGTTTGAACCCAGGAAAGTTCAAGCGCCATTTTTGCTTATTTACTAATTATGCCAGAGTGGCTGAATTGGATAAGGTGTCTTGTCATCCCAGTTAGGTCAAACAGGGTGTGCAAGATAACCCCACATGCCGTGGTACCCAGGTTCAAGTCCCACTAAGGGGCAGGTGAGGGTCAGGCAAATGACAAGCTGAAAGTGTAAGAGAAAACAACCCCAGTGACTCCATATCAAGCAATCCCCTACAACAAGAAATTGACTTATATATTTTGATATCACACATTCAAAAAGCTAAATTACATCTTCCAAATTGTAACTTTTTGTTAGTTCATTTCTTCGAATTGCAATTGGCATTTCCAAAAACCCCAAACAAAAAATCAAGAGTCTGTGCAAATGAGCATAGCTATAAATGTAGCTGAGGTTAGCAGTGGTGGATGAGGTTAGGGTAGATAATTAGATAGTTAGTAGATGTGGAGTGAAGGTTCATGGGGTTAGAAGTTGACAAAGTTAGTAGATGTTGATAAGGTTAGTGGATCTATCTATACAAATCTGAAAATAATTTCAAAACAAATTTCTAAGTAAAGTTAAATCCATTAAAAATCAAACTATTTTTAAAATTGTACATAAAACACTTCAGTATAAAAACCATTTTTGAAGAAGCCTATTAAAAACAAGGATTAAAATAAACAATAAAACAAAATCATGAAAAGTACAACTTTGCTCTAGTTTTGAGCTATCAATAGTATCACAGGTTTTGTAAGCTCTCTGGTAGTAGATCCAAAGCAACTGGTGGACTAAACTGGCATTATATGCATGCATGTGAGCTATTAGGCCAAGTGTCTACCTCATTTTTCTAAAGTTAAAACCTGTACAATTTACTTGAAAACTGGCCTTTCAAAGGGATCTTATCAAAAAACAAAGCGATAAGCATCAGTAGGCACACCTATTTTACCAAGAAGTAAGATAAATCAACTTGGCTCTAGCTAAGACTGAATGTTTGGGCATCTGTATGGATAACACACAGAAACCAGCCCTACGTAGTATTTGTGTTAATAAACTGCCTGCCACTGAAGTACTCAACAGCTTTCCTATGATGTAAGAAGCTTGAATGACGGTAAAGTGTCCATAACGAGCATCAGGGGAGTAGCAAAAACCCACGTCTCTACCTCGTTTTTTGCAGATAAAAGACCTAAATAGATGTCTTAGAAAGTGAGTGGGTGTCGCTTAGCTTAATCTGCACAACTTGTAAGTGACGATAAGCACATAGGTGGTCTTTTGGTAGGGACATCAGTCAGAGTCAACACCCTTCATGAGCAACATAAGAGCAGCTGGAAGACATCTTTAATTGCGGTTCATTGAGCTTGGTGTCTGTGCTGGGGCAAGTAAAAGACCCCATTCATGGGGTAACTGTGTATTTTTGACATGATGTCAACCCTAGTGAGTGGTAAAAAATTGTATTAGAGGCACTTTCCGTGAGCTGTTATGAGCGTGTTTTTCTTGACTGGATCAGATGTGCATAGAGCAGCTCTACGAGGCAGGTCCTTCATGGCACTAACGGGGCGGAAGGGGGATAGGGGTGGTGGTGGATTAGGGCTTTACGTCCTGTATTTCTGCACCTGATGGGCTAATTAGGACAGGTAGGGACCATGGCAATGAGACGAAGGATGAAACAGCCATCCAACAGAGCTTGACCAGGAATTGAACACGGATCCAGTAGTTGGAAGCCCAGCACACTACCTCTGAGCTGGGCCCCCACCCCTGAAGCGGAATAGGGGCATCCATTATGTTACACATTCAGTCGATGCATATGTGGGATCTTTCACTCGCACAGACATCCTACAAAAATAAAATCAAATCATTTATTTCACTCACCAAATCATGGCATGGAACAAGAAAAGACAAAAAGTACATGACAAATTGTGTAAAATAAAAAACGCAAAGAGTTACAGACAGTGAACAAGACATGTCTAAATATAAGAAAATATTCATAATTACATGTAATAACATATAAATGACCAAACAGGAAGCCAGCTGCAAGTTGGGCAGTCCCTCTTGTCCGAGGTTTTGCGAATCCTTATTTAGAAGATTCTAAACGTCTGATTGGCTGAGAGCTAGGCCGTAAAATTACTTAGTTTTTGTTGGCGATGACGGTCGACGGTCATTCCTGTCTAAATTGAGGTCAAATAAAAAAACACAATTTTCAGAAACAGTTTATTAACCGTGACCACTCTCGACCTAAAATTCAGGTAAACTTATCATAGTGCTGAGATGTACGGCAGTACGTAGCTCACAGAGAGTGCTAGGAACAAGCTCAGGAACTCCAATGGAGCTGTCAGTGTTGGCCGATTTGATATGGTCAATAACTTCATATGATTAGCTGTGACAACTTCAAAGGCCCTTATAAGACCTTATAGCTTTGAATTTACCTGTTACGCAAATTACGATGCCCAAAAAGCTGTAGACTTGCTTTATGTTAGTGACGCAGGGTCCGTGAACCAACTAGAAACTCCGGGGTGGCAAGGTACTAATCTGTATCAGTGACACATTCATTATGGTCAATGGCATTCTGACAGTGGAGTGATGTCATAAACAAGCAGGTAATTGTGATTAGAGCATGTGGTCCGTGAGATCAGAGGCCAGGAGAAAAGGGTTGCATGTTTATAGTACACCATTAACACAGTTGAGTTTCGATGTTAAAAGTCACACCTACACTGATTATAAAACCTAGTGCCTTTTACACAATCAAGTGGCACCCACGCTAATTGAATTCAGCTAGTACACTTCTGTTTAAGGAGATAACAATGTCCCCAGCTAATGGGATTAGTTGTATATGGCTCCTGATATATGTGAGCAACCTAAACAAACAAAAAAAAGTTAATTTTCTCCAATAAGTTTGCAATTTTTTTTATATGAATAGTGAATAATAAGGAGTCAAATGTTATTACTTTCCTTCCACCACGTGTTGTATTTTCTACACTGGAATCCATTGTAACTTTTTTCTTTCCAATATAAATTTGTTCTGTCCAACTTTTTACCAACCTATAGACTATAGCTTTTTGTTTAATATGTTTTAAATTATTTAATCAAAAATAAAACTATTTGACAGTCACAAAGCAGACATTCAAATTGTCAGGCACATTTCACTTCAGAATATCTTGCAATACTATATGGCTGACACCATAAAGGTAAGCTGCTTATCAAGCTTGACACAAGGATATACACTATGACCACACATAGGAAAAGGCGTCAAACAGGGAGCAATAACTGACAACATCCAGGACGTGCTGAATGAGAGTTTCCTCCGACAAAAGGTGATAACAACATTGGTTTATTGAACTAGGAACACTGAATAAATAATATGACTAAAGATAAATATTGTGGACTTAAGATTAGTACACAAGGACATCTCATCTTATCTCAGCTCATCTGAGCTCATCTCATCTCAGCCCAGCTCTTATCAGCTCATCTAAGCTCATCTCATCTCATCTAAGCTCATCTCAGCCCAGCTCATATCATCTCAGCTCAGCTCATCTCATCTCATCTTATCTCATCTTATCTTATCTTATCCTATACCACCTAAGGGGTAAATGTGTAACATAGTGTGGACTTCTCATCATTACGTCTACCTCTATCTAAGAACAGCACATGAGTTGATATAAAGAAAACTATTATGACAAAGAAACAGGAATGAGAATTGTCAGCATATCACTTTGTAAGCTGTTTGTGTAAACAGTCTGGGAAATATTACTGGAGCTTAGACGGAATATACGTATGTAAAATTGTATTCGCGAAGATTTGTGAAAATTATTAAAACTCTAAACTCAAAATAGTTCTTTGGTAAATTCATATTATCTGTTTGAAGTATATAGATTAATCATATGAAAATTTTTTTACCAGAACTGCCTCTACGTAGCAATATAGCAAGACTTGAAAAGAGAAATTACATTGAGAAAAAAAAAAGTTTAAAATAATCATTAGTGTGCACCCACTCATGAAGGAAAAAACAGAGCATTACAAAATATAAATGTAGGTAAATAAAGAAGCTTTATGTTCTGTGGGAGTTCAAGGTTTTTCTTTCATTTATTTATTGATTTTTATATTTATTTGCAAAGCTGAACCTGTTTTTAAAGTGTTCATCACAGTCAGATATACACTATGATTAATAAGCTTGACCAGTTAAGACAGGTGATCGTTAATTGAGGGATAAAATACAACCAAAATGAAGTTTGGTGAAGTTGGAAATGACTGTATACTCGTTAGTTGGTGACCGTTCTGTTGAGGTGGTCAGTAGGTCAGTCAGCTAAGTCGACATACAACAATAACTGTCCAAGCCGACCAACATCATTGTTTGATTAACATAATTGCCTAAAAAAAAAGAGAAGAAAGAAATGTGCCACCATTACAGCTTATGCTTAGGTGGTTTCCTGATGGACCTATATGTGTAACAGATTAAAATTCATAGTTAACATCATGTAATTGTCCTACTGCATAATAATTTTTGTACCATTCCATCAAACTAAAGTATCTATCTATCTATCTAAAGACACACAATATATATATAATGGCTGATTTTGAACAAACTATAGATGTTTTCTATTGACTAGGTTGTACGCATGGGAATATAAAATGCATTGGACTCTTAACTATGATCAGAAGCTGTTGTATAACTTATGTTAATTCAGACAGACAGACAGACAGATAGTATTTATTCGACCATAAACTTACAATTTACATATACAAAAGTGACAGGAAGAAAACTGGTTATGTTATGGTCACAGGAGACACGCACTAAGGCTAAAAGCCGCTGACATGCATGCCACCTATGAGCCATTTGGTGTTATAACATGAAAATTGGTGACATATGGAAGGAACATCATAGTTAGGATTGCAACTGCTACAAGCAGGACAGTAACAATTTTGTACCTATAATTACATTAATTGTTTTAAATACTTGCATGTTTGCTGATAGGCTAACTTGTGCGCATTAATAGTTTGGATTAGTGCAGTCTGTTAGATAGGCATTGATATCAATATGCCTGTTTGGTTTAGACCACAACCAGGTACAGGCCATGACAGACAGCTAGAGTCTACCGTACTAGCTGTTGCTGTGTCTCATCTTTGGGCCATTGAAGGTCAATCACTGTTTTCTATCACAAGATGTAAGGTGGTGTGCCTTGTCACCACAGTGAATCCAAGGCACTCACCAGATTATCCATGGCCATGAATGCCAGTATGAGTCATCAAGGGAGCTTAAACTTCAACAAAAGATAGGTCCATGTGTCACTTATGACTCATCAAGGGCAGTTTTCACTTGACAAGTGACCAAAAGTTTACATATCAATTCCACTAACTGTAACACTGATATTTCTCTTTCAGCTTAATGCTATGTAAGATCATATATCAAAAGGTTATATTCTGACAATTCATATTACTGTTTGTTCAATCAAACTGACTACACTGAGTCCAAGCAACCCACCACAACTGACCATGTGACGTATGCAGGTGTAGGCTTAAAGTAAGTAGTGGACCAGTGGGTGGGGAGGGGGGCCCCTAAAATGAAATTAACTAAATAAACAGGGTCTTTGATTATATGGATTATTAGAGAATTATGTGCTTGTATTATCGTATGTAGAATTTGAACTTTAATTGTGACTGTTATGAAATTAGGACCCCATTATAAACTGCTACATGCATTGCAATACTTATAGTATTGCTGTTTGTTTGCAATTTCAGTTTGCTAAGGTATTCACACTTTGGTGTTTGAAATTAATCCCTCGTGTAACTGTGTCACTCATAGTAGAAATATGGAGAAGCTTACTTTAATTTACCTTAAGCTCAACAAATATGAGAAACCAATGGGTTCTGCAATTTTAGAAGAACTAGACTACACAAGTTTGGAATCACTTAATGAAAGTTTAAGGCGTGTTATTTCAAGTTGTGAAGACCGAGGTGCCAATGATGTAATAATCAAGAAGCTGATACATTCTACTGCAAAGAAGACTGTGAGAATTATGAAATTACATGATGTCCGCCTAGCCCATGCTCACAATGATCCAAAATTGGGCGTACAATTTAGTAAGTAAACCTTCTTTAAATTGTATTATAAATATATATACACAAATAAATTTGCATGGTGCCTGTTTCACAAGTTATTTCTGCTATTGGACCTGCATGATAACTTCACATGCTATTCCTCAAAGTTTTTCAGTATACTGGCAGATTAGATAGGCTTAGGTTGCAATATCTTTTCAGTACATTTTATTTTATGAAGAATTAAGGGCTTCTGGATCCTGCTGCAATACATAACAAATCGTAAACCCCTTTTGCAAATTTGCCTGTTTCCTTGTTGATATATAGCAGTGTTTGTTTACAACTCAATGTAACCTATTTCACACATCGACTTAAGGGGCGTTCACACCATCACGTATAAGACCTACGTATAACCACGTATGTCAAAAATTGGCTATATGTTCTCACCCATAGCTCTGTTAATCACATATAACTTCTTTCTACGAGCGTACGTATGGCCATCATATGTGCCGTGCAAGTGACTCAAGAGTAAATGAGGATAGGGTGACCGACGTCCGCCGAACATTTTACGAACGTTCTACGAGTATATACGGATGGACAGTGGCTACGTATGGCCAAGGATGGCCATGGACGTTTGTAGAACGTAAGTAGAACATACGGAGGACGCTCGCCGACAGACCCCCAAGCAAGTTACGTAATTAATATAAACAATCACTCATAGAACGTGCGCCAAATTTTTAGACATGTTTAAAAAATTTTGCCCTCACCATGAATGGTCGTGAGTGGTCAAGTGCGACTAGGAGCATGCTACTGATAAGCGCGAATATACGTAAAATGCTTGGCGAGTGAATCACGTATGGCCAAGGATGACCACGAGCAAACAACATTTTTCATACGTGGTAATACATAGCTATTATACGTGATAGTGTGAACGCCCCTTAAGACTGTGTAGTTGACGTTTTTGTGTTGTTTTTTTATATGTATGACTGAATTGAGTTCATGTGAATTTCAGAACTGCGTTCTAAAAATGACCACTGGCAGGCGCTGCAATATCTGAGGGAGCATCTTGAAAAATGCGGGAGGCTCAGTCAGTATTCTTTTATACACTTGAATTTTTGGACACAGGGCATATTGTCCGGTGCTTATTCGGGGCCACAGGATGAGCCAAACTGGGAGAAAAACTTAAATGTCATTGGTGAGCTTCCCATAGCCCTGGTTGCACTGCAACAACCCCCAGGAGCTGCAGCATCATCTGCACCTGTACCAGGTCCTTCAACTGCACCAACAACTGACTTGCCAGATCCAGCAACAGGTAAAGAATTCTTGAAATTAATGATGCTGCAGTCTAAAGAGACAAAACCACGGGATGACAACTTTAAAAACATGATGATTGTGACTGCACCCCAAAACAGTCCTCTCAACTGGGACCCTCCAAAGGTGAAATGTTTCTTTGAAGACAACGGGTTGGCTGCTGTGTCACAAGCCTTCCTTGACAATGAAATTGATGGGCCGACACTTCTCAATATGGACCGCAACACCATGTCTTTCATCGGTATTACAAATCCTTTGCAACAAGCCAAAATCCTCGGCAAAATAATGAATTTAAAGGATTATTAAACAGCTCAATCTTTGTAGTTTTTAGAAGAATACTGTAGCAAATGACATTTTGAACCTACAATAAATTTAGGTTCAAACACTGTTTGCTTTCTTACATGCTCCAGTATCTACATTTTTACAAAATAATCCAAAGCAGGAGAAAGGGCTTCTGCTGCCTGCAGTAGGCATTCCTTGTTCACACTATCACGTATAAGAGCTACGTATGACCACATATGAAAATATTTTTTCACTCTTGTGCATCCTTGGCCATACCTGATTCACTCGCCCAGCGTTTTACGTATACTCGCGCTTATTCGTAAATCACTTGACCTCTCACGACCATACGTGGAGGGTGCAATAATTTTTAAACATGTTTAACATTTTGGTGGACGTTCTACGATTAAATTGTTTATATTAGTTACATAACTTGCTCGGGGTTCAGTCGGTGAGCCTCCTACGTATGTTCTATGAATGTTCTACGTACTATCTCCGTACGTTCTAGGTATGTTCTACGTACGTAGCCATACTCGGCCATACGTAGCCATCTGTATATACTCGCCATTCACTCACGTCGACTCATAAAGCGCTCGACGGAGGTCTGTCGTAAGTCCATCAATTGTCTGTCGTATGATCTACCAGCGATCTACGAGCAATCTATGAGTGCCTGACAGATGCCTGATGACGGACGTTTGGCAAGCGTTTGACGGACGTCCGGTGATGATCTATCAGTGCCTCACATTTCTTTGTGGAAAGCATTAAGACGTGATTAACAAACCCACGAATGAGTAGGTATGGCCTAATTTTGACGTACGTGGTCACGGGTAGGTTTTGTACGTGACAGTGTGAACGCCCCTTTAGTATATTGTCCGGCTGTGTCTGGATTTGCCTTCAACCAAACCTTAATTTGATTGAATGCTTTTTCAATCTGATTGTAGTCAGGTGAATAGGGTGGCAAAAATACAACTATGCCTCCTTTGCTTTGTACGTAGTTCCACGGTTGTTTGGTTATGGATTGAGCAGTTATAATGAACAAAATTGAATTGATGACCATAGGTCAATAGTGCTGCACCATTGCCTCCAAGTGATATTGGCTGTCACCTATTAAGAATTAAAAATGTACCATTTTGTCATTTCACTTAAATTCATAAATTTGTATTTCTTGAAATTGTTAGTACATTTGAGAAAGTACACTGAGTGGTGTGCTGTATATTTGTCTCACATGCCCAGTCGCATCAAAAATACCAAATATTTTGTCCACCCAATTCCGGCAAACATGAAGATTCTGGCATATTACCCTCTTTGGTTGCCCTTCCAAATGAAGTTGGAAATTCTGACTCACATTTAATTTTAAGACCTTCCCTGTAATCAACTACTGTTGACCGACAGCAAGCTACCCATTCTTGGGTCCTGCGTCCCATTTCGTGGCAGGAGGTAATGTACCCATTGGTCAGCCTGACCAGCCAAACAGAGAAAGCTACCACACTGCCCTATATAGGGAAATCAGAAGTCCAGGTGCAAGGGCTGCCACCTGCATATATGCTGCTGCCCTCTTAAGGTAGAAGTCCCCAAAATCTACACAAGGGTATTGTCGGAGAGCAACACCAGATAGCTTCCGGTCTTCTGGTCTTGGGTAAGAATTTAAGAATTTGCTGAATTCTCATTAGATTTGGACTTCATGATTATATTTTATTAATTTGGGGCCTAGACTAAATGAAGACAGGTAGAAAAATATTAATTAAACCAATTTAGCATGAATTGTAGGTGATGAAAAATGTAACAAAATTACAAGCCCCTGTTTTGCAGAGCTACTAATTTCGGAGAGCGTTGCTTTCCAGGTGGGTTGTGCTAAATTACCCCACGCTTCACCTATATTTACCCCAATTAAATTGATAAAGAGACTTGTCTCATATTATTAATGATTTCAGAGTAGCAAGAAGCTATTTTCTTCTATTGTTCAGGCCGTCGGTTGTACATTAAAATATATAGGTAAATGTTTTGGTACTCCTCAACCTTAATTGAGTTCTGGACCACTGTCAGGGCAGGGGCCTAGCTCAGAGGTCCCGGGTTCGATTCTCGGTAGAGCCTAAGTTGGATGGCTGTTTCATCCTTCGTCTCATTGCCATGGTCTCTGCCTGTCCTAAGACGTAAAGCCCTAATCCACCCACCCACTCTGGACCAATGTCACCTGACTTCAAAAAGTTGATGAGGCCCTCAATATTGACTATATTCTTGCTTCAGTGGACAAATAAACATGAAACAAGCTAACAGAATGAAACTTAAGTTCAAGTATCGCATCTTGAAAGTCACGTAAACTCCATGGTAGCAGCAGGAACTGAATTTTGCTTACTCACTACGGCTTGGACAGGTGCTCTTATCTAATGAGTTCCTTTAGTGGCACAACAGCTTAAACTATCAAATGTACTTATTAATGTTTTTTTCAGCTCTCAATGCAAAATGTTCCTTGACCTATGACATCCATACTATCCATTGTGACTGTTGGTGCTCCGATTCTCCGAAAAACTGCTCATTGTACATAATGTTGTAGTTGGTGAGACAGATGATACCACACTAGGTTCCTGCGTAAGCTTGTTTCTGCAAACTGGCCTCATCTGAACTCATATGAGCTAAACCAGGCACTTTTTGCTTCCACAATGCATGTTATGAGTGTCTCTCAACACAGAAATACAAATCACCTGGCCGCTAACCCCAAGGACCCCAACCCCAACCCCAAAGGTTTAAGCCTAACCTTACTGACCTAACCCTAGCCCTAACAAACCTTACCCTAAGCAGAGCCGGTGTGTTAGGGAAGGAAACAAAGTCAAGATCAGGTAAAAGATTAGTGTCTATCTTAAGTTGAAGAAAGTGTAACGCTACAGATATGACATTGTTGGCTGCCAAGGGGTTCTATTGTATGCAAAGCAGCCACTCAGATCATTAATATAATCAAAAATATGTAGCTTCTTTCGGGTTAAAAAAATTAAAAATACTCAATTTGATAATTTTTAAAGTCATGCACTCTAGAATATTTAGTTGCACAGCATATTGATATATTGTATTAAAGGTAAAAATGCCTATTGTTTGTAATATGTGACAGTTGAATTTTGAGCTCATGGTGAATTCTCAGGTAAATTGTCTTTTAAATTGAAGTTTTGGGCAGGCTTTTGCAAAAGCAAAGAAAGGTTTTGCTGTCTGAAGTACACAGGAGGTACACAAGAACATAGCGCTTAAGAAAACTGCAGGCGGTGGAAAAATGAAAAATCCAAATTGCTGTAAGCTTGTTAATTGACTTAATTACATGTTAATTATAAGTTTAGTAGCTCAAGATAATAAAAGACCCAAAGACACATATAGAAAAAACTATAGTTGCAATAATGTTCTCATAAAATGTGTAGAAAATTGGTGTTAAGCGCTTGACGATAATAAGCATGTAGGTTGTATTCTAATTGATCTATCAAAAGCCTTTGATTCACTGCCACATGGTCTGCTTATAGCTAAACTACACGCATATGGTTTTACTATGCAGTCATGTGATTACTTGAGAAGTTACCTAACAAATAGAAACCAACTTGTTAAGATAGGCAAAATAAAAAGTGACTGGCTAACCTTGAAGAAAGGCGTGCCGCAAGGGTCCGTCACTGGTCCACTTCTGTTTAACATTTTCATTAATGATTTCATCTTTCTCTTACAAAACGAACGTGATGTTTTCAATTATGCAGACGACAATACACTTTCTTTTTCTCACCACAATCCCTCTCAAATCAAACTCACATTAGAACACGCCTCCAGAACAGCACTTTGTTGGTTCAAAAATAACTACATGAAGGACAATACCTCAAAGTTCCAAGCCATATGTTTTAGTAAAGATGACATCTCAATTCAATATGAAATAGATGGTAGCAAAGTCAATTCAGAAAGCACAGTCAAGCTACTAGGTGTCCACATAGATAGAAAACTGACTTTTTCCCATCATGTCTCCGTAATATGCAAGAAAGCTGCTAGGCAGATAAATGTACTGCAAAGATTATGCAAATATTTAGATTTTTCTACTTAGATGCGAATTTATGAATCATTTATTGTGTCTAACTTTCTCTATTGCTCAGTTGTCTACGACACTTTCATTATAACAAATGATAGAAAGATAGAAAAACTAAATGAAAGAGCACTAAGACTTGTATGTAATGACGACCTGTCTACGTACAAACAAATTTTAAGTCAATCAAAGAAGTCAATGCTTTACATTTTCGCAAATATGGTCTCGTCGAACAAGTTTTCAAAATCTTAAATGGTACTTCATTTCCAGTGAAACCCTCCTTCTTCAAAATACAATGTACACCTTACTCTATGCGAGATAATATGAAATTAATGAAGCTAGATATAATACAGTTCAGTACGGATATAAAAGTATTTCTAATCAGGGTGCATTGTTATGGAATAACCTTCCAGTAAATGTTAAACGTACTCAAGATATACAGGAATTTAAAAATCTACTTTTCAAATGTAACATATTTAATGCTTGTCAATGTGGTTCATGCGTAATCTGCTTAATCGATAACTTAAGATAATTTCAATTTCCAAGGTATACGAACATGTATATTTTAACATATCATTAACTCATCTGTAAATATTTCATCTTATTTTCAACATTTTTACATGTCGGTTAAAAGCTTTATAGCTTTATAGCTTTATTGCTTGTGTTGATTGTCTGTACAATGTTTTCATCCCCGACGTTAAATAAAATTTTACTTACTTACTTACTTACTTACTTACATGAGAGTTACACAAGGGCCACTTTGCCAGTTTATTTGGCACCAAGACACACAGGACATCACAATTCTCACAGACACATAAACAGTCATACCACAAGCACAATACATATACAGATGCACAGCTACATAGATGATGACATCATGACTCTGCTGGACCTGCCCTGTGAGTATACAAATTGCAGCGGGCCAGAGATGTAATAGCATGGCCGGTGAATTTGAGGTTAAGATTAAAAGAAGAGACATCGAGAATAACACTCCTAAATTTGCAATCAGGATTAATAATTTATCAATTTGTGATCAGTAATAATCATTATCATGTTAGAAGCAGGCTACAAGTAATTTGACTGAGAAATGGCTAGCTTACAAGAATGTAGGGGTGGGCTGGGACGGCTTATCAAAAAATGAAATTGGTGGCAATTAATAGAGTAGAGGCTGGTATATATAGTGTTGAATGTCACATGACCAGGGCTCTGTCGTAAATGGTCAAGGCACCATATATTTTACGACATGGATTATGACAAATGGATGTGAATGATTACACAATCAACGTCATCCATTGACAGCCATCTTGTACTCAACTAACCTCATTTACCACAGGTAAAATCATTTATTACAATGTGTAAAAGCTCCATGAACCTATTTTAGTGAAATCCTAGATTAAATGACCAATGTATAGAAGTTCCCAAAACCAGCATAAGGGTATTGTTGGAGAGCAACACCAGATGGCTTCTGGTCTCATGGTCTTGGGTATGAAATTTAGAATTTGCTGAATTCTCATTGGATATTGGCTTTATGATTATATTTGCTTAATTTAGGGCCTAGCCTAAATGAAGACAGGTTAAAAAATAATAATTAAACCAATTTAGCATGAATTGTGGGTGATCAAAATTTCAAGGCCCTGTCAGTGCAGAGCTACTATTTTCGGAGAGCGTTACTTTCCAGGTGGGTTGTGCTAAATTACCCCATGCTTCACCTATATTAACCCCAAATAAATTGATAATGAGACTTGTCTCATATTATGAATGATTTCAGTATAGTAAGAAGCTATTTTCTGCAATTTTTGCCAGCTGTCAGTTGTACATTAAAATATATAAGTAAATGTTTTGGTACTCCTCAACCTGCAGTGCAGGCAATGCAGGCAATGCATATCATAAGCAGTCTTTGGATCTCTGAGGAACCACAGCCCAACATCTCTGCATTATTATACCAGCATGACATCACATGAACACTTCCACAAATCACATGTGTGAAATTAGTCAGTTTGTTAGCGACTTGAATCAGGGCCACTCTTGTCTTTGTTAGGGGAGAATTCACCACACTGCATATATATCTTTTTGACTAGTAGAAATGTTGCTGACTGTTTTGTTATATATAATGTTTTATTGATGTTTTGAATCAAGTTAAGATACATTCGTCATATACAATAAACAAAAACTACAAAATTTAATTCAACAACAACAATTTAAGCATTACTTTCAATTTAAAGTAAGAGAACAAGCACAATTAAATGAATCATTTTATTAATTGAGTAAGTAACTATGTGATTAAGTAATAGTTTCTGGTCCCATTTAATCGAGGTAATGGTAGTAATAAGTACCAAATTGCAATATTGAAACACAATGACGATTGTGAACAGGAGAAGGTCAGTTTAAAATAATAGCATATTATTAACATACAAATATAATACATACATGATCAGAAAATTGATGAAAACCATAGAGTGTCTAGAATGACTGCACTTCCCCAGGGGTTTCGTTATTATAAGTCAAGATGGCTTTCTAATATATGCCCAGTAAGCAGGTGTATGTCATGGATAGATATAAAATTATACATTAAGAGAAGTTTTATCTTCTGCATGTGACTCCCTTGTAGATATATTCTGGTTTTTTTGGGAGACCTCTTCCACTGTTGCACTTGGTATTCTATATGATGTAATATACAGATTCTGTAGTTTTCGACCTTGACAAGGTCACCTTGTTCCTATTGCATTATGTACATTACACAGCAAGATGGAAGAAAGAAGTGTACTGTTATCCCATTTCTTGAGCACATGTGATGTTGAATAGGTTTTAAACAGATGAATTGTCAAGTACTGCCATAAAGCAGACATACAGTCAGTTTCATTAAAAACGGCCTGTCAAATTTAATCTAGATAAAGCTAGAGAACTTTTGCTATACGATGCTACCTGCCACTAAATGGAACTGTTTGGCCATGGCTGGCTACTCAAAGCCAGATCTAAAAGTACATGCAGCAGTTAAATGTATTTGTCATTTCTTGTTGATAAGATGCATGTCTATTGCACATAGATACATTTCTTACATTTACCAAGGTGGTAGGTGTAAGTCACTATAAGCTAGGAGTAGACAGAAGGGACTGGCTTTAGCTACAGCTGTCTAGAGTCAACGATATTTTATGAAACATAAAATACTTTCACAGCCAACACCATATATCAAGATGCTTCCTTCTGGGATATTTGATAGCTTGAATCAACCCTTTTGTCAAAACCAGTCAGTCCGGCAATTCACTTGATTTCATAATGTGTAAAATGACATCGAGACAGTCTTTTATGTGTCATTGAGTGTTGTCCCAATTAGTCTTTGTGTGTTTTATATTCCTCTGGAGATTTCAAAGCATTTGTAACACCACAAACAAAACCCAAATGCATAAGTCCATTTGCATTATTCAAGGCTGACTTGAATGTCATTCACTGCTTCATAGGAACCTCAATTATCCAATTCTACAAATAAATGGCTTTTCTTTTCTGTCCCACTTTCCTCAATACAATTTAAAGGCACGGATGTAAAACAAGTCATTAGTGGTGAAAGAAAGAATCATTCAGTAACACTCATGATGTCCGTTCGAATGTATAGCTATTTTGAGCCAGAAATAGCTACTTGAAACTGCAACAACCTGAACCAGGGCAATAGTCGGCTCCACTGCATTATACATGATATGAGTTTAACTGTTGAACTGTTGATTACTGCATCTCACTAAAACAGGTCAGTGCCCTAATGGTTAGGCTGGGGGCCTAGCTTAGTGGTAATGCATTGGGCTTCCAACCACTGGGTCCCGGGTTCAATTCCTGCTCGAGCCTTTGTTGGATGGCTGTTTCATCCTTCGTCTCATTGCCATGGTCCCTGCCTGTCCTAATTAGCCCATCAGGTGCAGAAATACAGGACGTAAAGCCCCAATCCACCACTACCACCACGTGGCCTAATGGTTAAGACATCTGCCAATTCCACATTAGTCAGCTCTGCTGAAAGTCCCAGGTTTGATTCTGTCCTGAGCACTCTTCATGAGCTACATCTTAGCTGGATGTCGATCACATGAGACGTTCAATTGGAGGTGCCTTGTACTCGGTGTCAATGGTGAGGCAAGTGAAAGGCCTCATATGGGGTAAATGTCTCATTATTAAGTCTGTCTCTGTCAGCTTATATGTTTCAGACCAGTGGTATTGTGACATTGAGATATTTGGTACCCATCGGTAAGCAAGAAAGGCTAGGAATACAATAGATCAGATAATACAGCATAGAAGCTATTCTGGGAAGTGCATTTCTGCTGCTAAATAGCTGAGTAGTTGAGTGCTCTACGGAGGGGTTAAAAGCAAAAAGTGAAAATTTCATACATGGCTCATAATGGAAGCACACTTTGATACTTTGAAATGGACATGTAAGTAAATACACCGCAGATAGCATTCCAAATCGGGCCAGCGTCATTTCTATATCAGCCGCCGCCAGTTTAACATCGTTTTGACATCATCGCTGTCGCGGCGATGCGTTACGATTTGAAATGCTATCTAGGACGATCTAAACACATGTTGAAAAATTCAGAAAAAAGAATACCATTCTAATAGACAGTGACTTTCATTAAACAAATGTTTTATTTTTTCATTAGCTTTATTGTAGCAAAATGCATAAATTATCATTGTCAAATATCGGAAAATCCATACTTGTAGTTCAGGTTTGCAGTTTGCCTATTAAATTTCAAAGTATTCACACGGTCAAGAAAAATATATTTTTTGATTATTCAAACCCAATTTGTCGTTGTATATGAAAATAATGTCAATAACAAACTGTTAGTAAAATAAAAGAAGAAAAAACTGACATATATGTTATCAAAATAAAAGAGAGAAACACCCTAACTCATGACATATGAGGCTCCTTGAATCGGCTGTAAAACCTGTTGTACAGAGTTCCTTTTATACCGCGCAAATTTACTATGCCATACATTTGTGGCAACTACCCTTAGTACCTTAGTATAAAGATCTATGACTGTAACAGGAGGATGGAAACCTCACACCCAGCAGACTGAGGAACCAGTCTCCATATGAGGCTAGCATTTTACACTCATGCATGTCAACATAATACTGGACCTACTGCAGATGGGGTATAGCCAGGACCCTCATATAAATGTCACTAAAACGCCCACAGAACCTACTTTATGTTGATCTATAATCAGTACAGGATATTTTGCATTGTGTAGGCCATTTGGATGACTTTTATTTGACATTCATAACCATAGCAACACTTTTTTCTTTTTTTTTAAGCAACAAATCTATCCGTTATTTGATACGTTTAGTTCAGGTAAATCAAAGATTGGAATGGTCTATATTTGCCATGCCACTAAGACTTAAACTACCATTGATTGATTACTTACCTTCCAAGTTACCCTGAAACAGATATACTTACTTAGCTACACCAGATAATGCATTGTATGCAACACAGCAAAGCCAGGAGCTCTCAGTAATGGTTGAGCTGGCTATAAAAAACCACACGGGAGTACCTAGGGATCACCACTATTCCCTCAACTATCTCTTGAATTATTAACGGCTGCTGAGTCTTAACTCTGTCAGTGGCTAAAAGAGATGTTTCCTTTACGCCATGATGATTTTACAAGCTGTTTATGGTATTTTTGTCAACGAAATTCCTTTAAAATTCTTTCAGCCCATATGTGTTTTGGTTTATATGCAGTGTTTGCTTGGTGTTTATGATATAGTAATAGTAATATATATATTATTTATTCACATACTCTAAGCACAATGTGAAAAAGACTAACATAAATAACAATTGAAATGTTGGAATGAAATGAATAAAGTCTGTTATCTCTTCATTAGAGAAGAGATTGTGGGAAAGAGTTCCTACTTTACACCACACAAGTTCTCTGATCATGTCAGCTCTGGCAATAACAGTTTCTGTATTGCCAGGTCTGGAGTAATCAGACAAAGAGGGTTCTGTGACAGTTTATTTCATATATTGTAATAGTTTATTTCTTATACTGCGCACTACATCACAATATATCTCAATTAAACTGTGAACATAGAACTAAAACTGATTGAGTTTAAACTAAAACTTCACACACTATGGCATAGAACATAAAAGTGAGTTGTTAGCCTTGATTTGAATGTATTATAAGTACTGGCACAATCTCTGGTAAATTGTTCCATAAAACGAGATCATTTACTGCAAGAGCCCGATGGCCATTATATTTCAAGGTCTTTGCAGATGGTCTCTGCAAGGTAATAGTACTGCTACTGCACAAATTATGATTACCTTGTGCCTTGAGATAAATTGTATTTGACCATACGGAGTCAGTTTTGACCCATTCCTCATAAACAAGGTACATAGAATGCACAATACATTGTTAATACAGACATAAAAATTACATATATTGAATATACTAACTAAATACTACTTCCAGAACTACTGATCCTAATATTATATATCTCATTTTCTATACTATAGCATCGGGCGGGGGCCTAGCTCAGAGGTAGCGCTCTGGGCTTCCAACCGCTGGGTCCCAGGTTCAATTCCCGGTCGAGCCTAAGTTGGATGGCTGTTTCATCCTTCATCTCATTGCCATGGTCTCTGCCTGTCCTAATTAGCCCATCAGGTGCAGAAATACAGGACGTCAAGCCCTAATCACCCACCCACCCCTCTACTATAGCATCACAGTGAACACATCTCATAATACTGAATATCATAATACTGAAAAAATGAAAATAATAATATATAAAATAAATCACAGTCTCATAGTATCTGTTATATATTGCCTAGCACCAGGTTTACTGCGCCATCCAAATTTTTAACATTTTGCTAAATTGTACGAGGGTTATAGGCCTCATACATTTGAGTACTACTGACAAAATTGTAATTGTATGGGAATGCAGTCCAGCAGGTAACCAGTGTAGCATACAAAGTAAATGTCAGTGACATGATGATTTTCCTTTTTCTTTATGCAAAATACAAGTCGAGCAGCTAAATTCTGTATAGCTTGTAGCTTCTTGAGTTGAAAATCTTGAATGCCATACAACAAGCTATTACAGTAGTCGATACGTGAGGTTATAAATGCATGGACAAGTTTCTCTGTGGTTTTCTTGTCCAGTTAAAGTGTTTTATTTTGCCCAAGTGCCAAAGTGAGTAAGCTGCAGATTTGAAATGTTCTTGACTTGATCAGATAAATAATATACTTACATGCGTGTCAAACAAAACTCCTAAATTACGTACAATTGATGAAGTTTTAGCTGTAATAGTTTAAGTTGCAATATTGGACTTCTTAAATTTCGTAGAAACACACATTAGTTCATGCAATCATTCAATGAAAGGAAATTTGCAGGGTATATGAAGGGTTGATATATTGGATTTGGTTGCTATTATATTTATACATACTAGAATAAATTTGACAAGATATAAAAAAAGACATAAAATGTATTTTAGTGTTTTCAGCCAATGGATAGCAGTCTCTCTTTGCAGCGTACTACGATTAGATTTTTAGTAGAATGTAGCACAAAAAATAAAATATTCTGTCCATATTCGGTTTGTCTCAGTTGTGTGCAGTATCCATGGTGTGTATGAGTGTGAAGCATACTTAAATGGACCGTAAAAAACAGCATCACACATCAAATGAAATACAAATACAATATAGAGAACCCACAAAGCAAGCCAGGACAGTTTTTTGACCTAACAAATAATTCTTGACCAAGCTTTACAATATGGTCATCAAGTGAAAAGTATTGGTCAGTATGGTCTCCTCAAATGAGGCTGACAAAGTCTGGTATTTTCCTCTAGGGTATGGTAAAAGTTTGCAACTTTTACTCAAGGTCAAGGTCTACTAAGGACTCAGGTGCAGGATTGACATATTGACATATTATGTAAATGAGCTGCAACAGCTTTTTCCAATATGATTATGTGCCAAACCCGACTCAGATGCAGTTTTTAATCAGCATTTATTCCCTAGGATACTAAAAAACAGAGGTATAAAGCACACCTGGTGTGGGCAAACGTATGCCAAATATAAGGCAGAATTATCAGTACTGCCAACCTTGTAGCTGCTTATAGCCACAGGCAGGAACTTAAGTGGATACTGGACACAGCTGCAGAGTCAAAACCAACTGCAGTGCAAAACTGAATAAGATTTGCAATGGATTTAGCAGTCAAGTGCGATAGAGTTACTGCCAGGTCATTTGAAGATTCTGGAATACTAACATATAAACACTAATAATGAGCTTTTTAAAATCAAAGAACTCTGAAAACTATCAGCTTAAAATTATATCATCTTAACGATTAATTTAACATTAAGGAGGGTTGAGCAAGACCCAGGCAGCCTGAATAAATGTAAAGCTTTCATAATAGGAGTTGGAAAATCTTAGTGGTGCCTAGATGGTTTATTAAGTTCAAGACACACCTCTTGAGTGAAATTTTACATGTCATTGCCACTGACCTACTGCATGACAGGTCAGTTTACCTGAGGTATGGTGTATATGCCATTACAAACATTAACACACTGTTACCCTTATGTTATGTGAACATTCATTTTACAGATTGCTGAAGTGTAAGACATTCTTTATGCTGACTTAACAATGACATCCTTGGCAGGCCATTCTTGAGTCTTTCTCAACTTTGGGAATATTCAGTCTTGAACTCAGGGTTAATTGCAGGGCTTAAGCACTCGCACTGCTATCATTACCATTGGAGTACTTAATGTCATACCCAGGTGGGGTGGGGCAGCGGTACTTATAGCACCTATTTTGGGAAACAGTGAATCTCTTTGTTCAGTCCTCTGTAGCTTATATGTACATCACTCCTTTACATCATGCATGTTAGACCAATTGGTGGTGGTTTGAACCTGCAATCTCATGATACTAAGCAAACATTCAACCACTACACCACAATGACATGAAAATGAAATTAATTTATTTTTTCCTAAACATTAAATACAAACATGTTTTGGATCACATATAAAAGGAAACAAATAGGGTCAAGGGAGTGTGAAATAAAGAGTGAAATATAGAGTTGCATAGTATCATTTAGTTGACATGTATAGCAGTCGTCTACTGTATATTCCGTTTTGTATTTGTCCCAAAGCCAATTTTTTATGTACAATTTATAGCTAATGTTACTGTGTGTATCTATATTTTCCTCAGTAATAAATAAATTATGGCTGATTTGAATACTTCACTGACAGGTCAATTTGTGACATAAACCAGACATACATAATATTATTATTACATTTACAGGAACACTGCCGTACAAAAGTTTGGAAACACAAATAAGTTCTCACAAATTTTGATAATAGCAAAACAATAACATCAATCAGTTTGTGTTGGAAATATTTATGCTAAATACGTGGATGAGTTTATTTCTATACCTGGGTCATTAAAAGTATCAATTTCAGTCACTATAAAACTGTAAGTTTCCAAACTTTTGCACGTCAATGTATATCTGAGGTAATGCAGCGCAGGTTGTTTTATGGTAGACTTTCTTCTGACGACTTCTTTAACAACTTCTTCTGACGACTTCTTCTGACAACTTCTTCTGACGACTTCTTCTGACGACTTCTTCTGACGACTTCTTCTGACGACTTCTTCTGACAACTTCTTCTGACGACTTCTTCTGACGACTTCTTCTGACGACTTCTTCTGACGACTTCTTCTGACAACTTCTTCTGACGACTTCTTCTGACAACTTATCTAACAACTTATCTAACAACTTCTTCTGACGACTTCTTCTGACAACTTCTTCTGACGACTTCTTCTGACAACTTCTTCTGACAACTTATCTAACAACTTCTTCTGACAACTTATCTAACAACTTCTTCTGACAACTTCTTCTGATGACTTCTTCTGACGACTTCTTCTGACGACTTCTTCTGACAACTTCTTCTGACAACTTATCTAACAACTTCTTCTGACAACTTATCTAACAACTTATCTAACAACTTCTTCTAACAACTTATCTAACAACTTCTTCTGACAACTTCTTCTGACGACTTCTTCTGACGACTTCTTCTGACAACTTCTTCTGACAACTTATCTAACAACTTCTTCTGACAACTTATCTAACAACTTATCTAACAACTTCTTCTGACAACTTCTTCTGACGACTTCTTCTGACAACTTCTTCTGACGACTTCTTCTGACAACTTCTTCTGACAACTTATCTAACAACTTCTTCTAACAACTTATCTAACAACTTCTTCTGACAACTTCTTCTGATGACTTCTTCTGACGACTTCTTCTGACAACTTATCTAACAACTTCTTCTGACAACTTATCTAACAACTTCTTCTGACAACTTCTTCTGACGACTTCTTCTGACAACTTCTTCTGACAACTTATCTAACAACTTCTTCTGACAACTTCTTCTGATGACTTCTTCTGACAACTTCTTCTGATGACTTCTTCTGACGACTTCTTCTGACAACTTCTTCTGACGACTTCTTCTGACAACTTATCTAACAACTTCTTCTGACAACTTCTTCTGATGACTTCTTCTGACAACTTCTTCTGACGACTTCTTCTGACGACTTCTTCTGACAACTTCTTCTGACGACTTCTTCTGACGACTTCTTCTGATGACTTCTTCAGACACCTTCTTCAACTTTACCCACTTCTTTTAGCTACATCATACACAAAAGTTAGCAAAGCACCCACATGTAAGTATTGCAGCATTTTGACACAGCGGAAATTCAGACTCAGATGTAATTAGACATCTTAAGCCAGGAAGAGCTGCATCAGCCCAGATGCTGTGATGCTGACATCCTTGCATCATTACCTTGCTACTGATGCAGACATGCAAGATGCAATCTAGCTACATTGATGGATGATGCTACACAAAGTTGTCAAATCTAACAAGGTGTGAGTCCTTCTAGTATAGGCTCTAATGAAGCATGCTAGCGCCTCTTTACCAACAGTTTTATTTAACTTTGCGTCGTGTTAAGTGAGGATATCTGAACACAATGATAGCGAGATACAGTTAGACAACTATATTTCAAACTAACATGGCATGGTTTTTTTAGCATACAGTACTGCATGAAATTTTTAACAAAGATGCGATTAAAGCATAAAGTTCTGCTCAAGTTCAACTATAGATATACAGATCTAGGAACAGCTACCTGAGGCCACAATAAGCTGAACCAAGCCAAACCTAGCAGTGGGCTAGCTTAGTCCAGCTCACAAAAAACTGATATTATGGTTTTTATTGTAAACCTCTGTGAATTACGTACTACACTTACAAATTAGCATAGGTAGTAACACCTATAAATGATCTAATTAACTAATTCTCTGTTTAGCAATGTCAAGATGTGGTGCTGCAGCAGCACTTTTGGGAAATAGTGAATCTCCTTGTTCACTCCTTAGTAGTTTATTAAAGCAATTACTGACCACTACCTTGAGCCTCTGGGCATACAATCTAGTCTAGCCAGCAGATGCAAGTGGTTTTATGATATCCCTCTAAATCCCACACGTGTACTAATTGCATTGGCTCCCATAGAAAGGCAGTCAATCCGTTCTTACCTTAAATAACTTTAGGGATCTGGAGACTTTTGCTGAATGTGATGACTTTTATTTCAGCCCAAGAAATTCTTTGGGAGCTGTATCGCAAAATCCCAGATAGCCAGGTAGGTTGGATATTGGCCCACTTGCAAAAGTTGGAACATTTATTTTGAGAAGAGCTGTTGGTAAAATTGCCTATTCTGATACTCTCAGATTTAATGAAAATGCTAAGTGCAAATAGAGGAAGTCTACATCAAATTCCAGGAACATAAAGCTAATTGCTATCGTTAAATTAACTCTGTTTATCATGAAAATCAATTGTGTCAAATGTCATTGCATCGCCTAAATGACTCTTGTGCACTGAAAGTTAAAAGAACTGTTTTCTTGGAAATTTGGACTGGTTCCAGTACAAACAATCTCTTTCTCTCCCCCCCCCCCCCCACCCACCCACAGCTATAGAGATCTACCAAGTTTGACACACTAAATAAGGTCATGCAGTTGCTTTTTGAAATGACACTGAAGTCTTTAGTAATTTTTTGGTAACGGGGTGTTCCACATTAGATATAAGACAATTGTCTAAACTAAGTTGGCCTCTACACATAAATTATGTGTACCTTTGTACCATCAGGCATGAGCACAACTGTGCATTGGGTACTCAGTCCGTTTCAGGGTGCTCATTTCTGCTATAGTTCTGCTGTTGCTTGCCTAAAACATAATAGGTAATTTATGTTTACTTTACTTCATAGTTTTTGTTAATAAATGCAAAATTTCAGATTTAGCAAGCCATGGGTTCAAATTAATGATGAAAATAAAACTACTTATTTTGGTGACAGCTGAATTGACTGATAAGCAATGAAACTGCTGTCTTTTAGTTAGAAAAGAGCAACGATATCTGATTGTTAATATAGAATCAAATCAGGTTTAATTAAATTCTTTGTTAATGAGAAAGTTGGGAGTTTGTGAAAAGCCATTTTCCACCACACAAGGCCAGCTTAAGGTCATGCAACTGTAAGAACTAGTATATTTCCAGAACATGTTCAGAGCTCAGAAACAATGGCACAGGACAACTGTCATGGATTAAGAATTATTTAAAAAAGTGGTTAAAGTGAAATTAATTTTACCCTCTTACAGCTAGCTACCTTCAAACTATGCAGTCTACAATTGCCACCACAGCCTCTGACCAAGTACAATGTATACCTACCTGGGTGGAGTGAAGCAGGGGTTTGAGGAAGATCCGCTCGGATACTTTCATGCCTTGGTTGTGGTTTGAACTCACTACCTTCTAATCTGATGACAAAATCTCTCTGACCTTGCACCAGGCCATGGCACCACCCATTGTAGTCCTAATATTGAGAATAAGCTCCTGGAGAAAGAAAAGAAGAACAAAAAATATCCCTATACTTTACTCCCAAGTATATTTGGCATACATTGACGTTCTGAAGAAGGCTTAACAAACGAAAGTAATATTGCCTTACATTTTGTACATTTCTCGTACTTCATTGAAGCTATTTTTATGCCTTCAATGTAACTCTGAGGCAAACCTAATCAACTCATGCCTACTTACCTGTTTCAGCCTTTGGATGGTTGTTGTCCTACAAGGGTATTACTGGTGCTTGGGGGTCTCAACACCAGACTTCAAGATTCTGTGACCTGAGATTGCCTGGCCAATCCATTGAACAGAGTTTGTCATTTGGAAGATGTCTGAAGGGCAGCAAAGATTCTACACATTCATGTATTTGACTTGTTGGGAAATTAGACTTTTGGCACTGTTAGATTGACTTTGGTACTGTTTGACAGAGCAGGTACACTTGTTTCAATTCTGGGGCAAGTGAAAGACCCACCTATGAGGTAAATGGCCACTGGATGTTGAATCACCAATCACATGAGATGTTGAATTGCTGTTGATGCTTTGCACTAGGTCTCCATACTGAGGCAAATAAAAGACAGCTCCTGGGGTAGATGTGTAACATATTGTGGACTCTAAACATTGTCATCTCTTCATTATGTCTGCCTGTTTCAACTGGTCATACTTATAATTTGGCTATGCTTCTGACCAGCAGCATATATTCAGATATTCATGAATGTGCAGACATAAGGTATCTGTTCAGATCCTCTGCTTTACTTCAGTGGTCTGATATTACTAGATCATGTTCAAATGACTTAGCCGTGTAATGTTTCCATTTTATATCACAATGTAACAGATTGAAAAACTGAACATATAAGATAATAGTCGAACCAAATAGCTGGCATGATGCATTACTTCATGTAACAGTTTCTTAATGAGGGAAATTAGAACTATAAAAGCTGTGGTTACAATAAATAATATATCACTATAAATACATTGGATGTGGCCATCACAAGACTAAGCAAGAGAAGAGGCTAAGTAGACTCAAGAGGGCAATACGTGACGTGACAAGAGCTGGGACATGATGATAATCTCACTCTGTCACAAAGGCCATAGTGCCATGAAGGCTCATCACTTAGGATAGGGAATACATATTGTTGTTTAAGGGGGAATGTATAGATACAAGGACAGGAGTGGCAATAAAAGTATTGCCATTGATCGGTGAGTTTTAATGGATGACAAAAGCTATTCCCGGATAGCTTCCCAGATAGCATTCCAAATCGACCCAGCATGGTTTCCGTATAGGCGACTGTCGTTACAACATCGTATTAACATCGCCGACATCGTGCCGACGTTGGAACGATTTGGAATGCTATCTGGGTGCAACATCAGTTAGAGGTTGGTCAGATGTTGGTGACATCGGACCAACATCGGGCCGACATAGCATGTTATCAGGGTTGGACTCAGTTAAAGCCTTGTTCAATAAAGCTTTTTCCTCATCCAATAAAATTCTATATTGGACTCCTGTACTAAGTAACTCACTCTGATTGGCCCTACTCACACCTAAGCCATTTGCGTATGATGTATTCCTATAAAACAACTGTGATGACTAATACAGCTTTTTCTGTCCAATATAACAATTTCCTGTCCAATAAAACACAATATATGTTGTATACTCTAAAGCAGGCCTGCATGGGTGCTAATATTAAGCACAGAGAAATAACCAAGACTAAGTTTGTCGTATCAGGGAAGACTGCAAGATAAGTTCATCACCCCAAACAAATGCAATATTTCCTTGGTATGTTTCAATAACACATAAACAGCAGCAATGATGCCACAACATATAACCAACTAAGGGTACCAAATCAGACTATGGCACTTGTTTATTATTAATAGAGTTGAACAGCTCTTTTGGCTAAATATAGATCCGTCAGCAAAGGTTATAGTCAAAGAGAAATAAGCATGATAAGGAAGGCCAATTTTGTGTTATCAAGGAATTTTGCATGATAAATCACATCAAAGACATGAGACTGGCAGCACAGTATTTTCTCATATATTTTTTTTTTTGCTGCAAAACATGACATTCCTGCATTAATTTAATATATATGCTGTATATGATATATGCAAGGGGCCCCAATATCAGACAATAAAACTGTTTAGTAGCAATGTTTGAGATCATTTCTGGTCAGATATTTTGCATCCTGATAGCTTACGACTTAAAATTATGAGGGGGTTAGGCAAGGAGGTCATGCAGGCATTAGCTTAGCATTTGACATATTTTAGTTATAGGGCTCTCCTGTTTGTATGCAGTTGGAAATTCGGTCAGTTTCTATACTTTGAGCCTGTTTCAGATTTAGCAAGCCATGGGTTCAAATTAATGATGAAAATAAAACTACTTATTTTGGTGACAGCTGAATTGACTGATAAGCAATGAAACTGCTGTCTTTTAGTTAGAAAAGAGCAACGATATCTGATTGTTAATATAGAATCAAATCAGGTTTAATTAAATTCTTTGTTAATGAGAAAGTTGGGAGTTTGTGAAAAGCCATTTTCCACCACACAAGGCCAGCTTAAGGTCATGCAACTGTAAGAACTAGTATATTTCCAGAACATGTTCAGAGCTCAGAAACAATGGCACAGGACAACTGTCATGGATTAAGAATTATTTAAAAAAGTGGTTAAAGTGAAATTAATTTTACCCTCTTACAGCTAGCTACCTTCAAACTATGCAGTCTACAATTGCCACCACAGCCTCTGACCAAGTACAATGTATACCTACCTGGGTGGAGTGAAGCAGGGGTTTGAGGAAGATCCGCTCGGATACTTTCATGCCTTGGTTGTGGTTTGAACTCACTACCTTCTAATCTGATGACAAAATCTCTCTGACCTTGCACCAGGCCATGGCACCACCCATTGTAGTCCTAATATTGAGAATAAGCTCCTGGAGAAAGAAAAGAAGAACAAAAAATATCCCTATACTTTACTCCCAAGTATATTTGGCATACATTGACGTTCTGAAGAAGGCTTAACAAACGAAAGTAATATTGCCTTACATTTTGTACATTTCTCGTACTTCATTGAAGCTATTTTTATGCCTTCAATGTAACTCTGAGGCAAACCTAATCAACTCATGCCTACTTACCTGTTTCAGCCTTTGGATGGTTGTTGTCCTACAAGGGTATTACTGGTGCTTGGGGGTCTCAACACCAGACTTCAAGATTCTGTGACCTGAGATTGCCTGGCCAATCCATTGAACAGAGTTTGTCATTTGGAAGATGTCTGAAGGGCAGCAAAGATTCTACACATTCATGTATTTGACTTGTTGGGAAATTAGACTTTTGGCACTGTTAGATTGACTTTGGTACTGTTTGACAGAGCAGGTACACTTGTTTCAATTCTGGGGCAAGTGAAAGACCCACCTATGAGGTAAATGGCCACTGGATGTTGAATCACCAATCACATGAGATGTTGAATTGCTGTTGATGCTTTGCACTAGGTCTCCATACTGAGGCAAATAAAAGACAGCTCCTGGGGTAGATGTGTAACATATTGTGGACTCTAAACATTGTCATCTCTTCATTATGTCTGCCTGTTTCAACTGGTCATACTTATAATTTGGCTATGCTTCTGACCAGCAGCATATATTCAGATATTCATGAATGTGCAGACATAAGGTATCTGTTCAGATCCTCTGCTTTACTTCAGTGGTCTGATATTACTAGATCATGTTCAAATGACTTAGCCGTGTAATGTTTCCATTTTATATCACAATGTAACAGATTGAAAAACTGAACATATAAGATAATAGTCGAACCAAATAGCTGGCATGATGCATTACTTCATGTAACAGTTTCTTAATGAGGGAAATTAGAACTATAAAAGCTGTGGTTACAATAAATAATATATCACTATAAATACATTGGATGTGGCCATCACAAGACTAAGCAAGAGAAGAGGCTAAGTAGACTCAAGAGGGCAATACGTGACGTGACAAGAGCTGGGACATGATGATAATCTCACTCTGTCACAAAGGCCATAGTGCCATGAAGGCTCATCACTTAGGATAGGGAATACATATTGTTGTTTAAGGGGGAATGTATAGATACAAGGACAGGAGTGGCAATAAAAGTATTGCCATTGATCGGTGAGTTTTAATGGATGACAAAAGCTATTCCCGGATAGCTTCCCAGATAGCATTCCAAATCGACCCAGCATGGTTTCCGTATAGGCGACTGTCGTTACAACATCGTATTAACATCGCCGACATCGTGCCGACGTTGGAACGATTTGGAATGCTATCTGGGTGCAACATCAGTTAGAGGTTGGTCAGATGTTGGTGACATCGGACCAACATCGGGCCGACATAGCATGTTATCAGGGTTGGACTCAGTTAAAGCCTTGTTCAATAAAGCTTTTTCCTCATCCAATAAAATTCTATATTGGACTCCTGTACTAAGTAACTCACTCTGATTGGCCCTACTCACACCTAAGCCATTTGCGTATGATGTATTCCTATAAAACAACTGTGATGACTAATACAGCTTTTTCTGTCCAATATAACAATTTCCTGTCCAATAAAACACAATATATGTTGTATACTCTAAAGCAGGCCTGCATGGGTGCTAATATTAAGCACAGAGAAATAACCAAGACTAAGTTTGTCGTATCAGGGAAGACTGCAAGATAAGTTCATCACCCCAAACAAATGCAATATTTCCTTGGTATGTTTCAATAACACATAAACAGCAGCAATGATGCCACAACATATAACCAACTAAGGGTACCAAATCAGACTATGGCACTTGTTTATTATTAATAGAGTTGAACAGCTCTTTTGGCTAAATATAGATCCGTCAGCAAAGGTTATAGTCAAAGAGAAATAAGCATGATAAGGAAGGCCAATTTTGTGTTATCAAGGAATTTTGCATGATAAATCACATCAAAGACATGAGACTGGCAGCACAGTATTTTCTCATATATTTTTTTTTTTGCTGCAAAACATGACATTCCTGCATTAATTTAATATATATGCTGTATATGATATATGCAAGGGGCCCCAATATCAGACAATAAAACTGTTTAGTAGCAATGTTTGAGATCATTTCTGGTCAGATATTTTGCATCCTGATAGCTTACGACTTAAAATTATGAGGGGGTTAGGCAAGGAGGTCATGCAGGCATTAGCTAAGCATTTGACATATTTTAGTTATAGGGCTCTCCTGTTTGTATGCAGTTGGAAATTCGGTCAGTTTCTATACTTTGAGCCTGTTTAAAATTACCATTAGTCAAGTAAACTTATAATGAAGGTCTGGTTATAATGAGGGCACTGTATGTGATTATAGTCTGGAATCACCGCTCAAGCAGTTTCAACAGACTTTACGATTACACCCTTGGCAGGCCAACCAACTGTCTTTCTCAACTCCCTGGGGAGTATTCAGCCTTGAACACAGGGGGCTTAAGGGCTCACACCAGTGCAATGACTGTGGGTGCCTAATGCCAAGTACCCGTTGCACCTGGGTAGAGTGAGGCAATGGTTGAAGAGGATCTTCCCCTATGCTTAATGCCATGGTGGGGGGTTCGAACCAACGACCTTGTGGGTAGCAGGTGAACACCTTAACCACTAGATCTCTGAAAAATTAATTTGATTCTATTATATTTTGATACAAATTTAAACTGCAAGGGAGAGTGGGGTAAGTTGAGCCATTTTGGCTTAATATGGGGTTGGGTCTAAGTTGAAGGAGGGGATACTTACGTACCCACTTACTTACGTTATATCCCATCGAATTACAACTGTTATGTAGGTGGCAGCACCAGTCCTGCTGGTCTATGCAATCTTAGTGTCCCTCCCACACAATCCAATTAGCATAGCTATTAGTTGTCTTAATTGGGATGTAGATGGTTATACATGTAAGGCTTCAGCTTAAATCCAATATTTGCAGACAGCTAATGAAATCAAGGCAGCTTAGACTTTGAGTACTAAGCTCCACCAATCTAACATCTCATGCGACTGACATCCAGCTGAGATGTAGCTCATGAAGAGTGCGTTTCTGCATTTGAATTTTGCAGAAATGGCCAATGAGTTGAGTTGCCAAGGCCTGAAAGCAACACAAATGGTTAGTTAACTCCCAACTATGAGGGGTAAAACTAATTTATGCTCCATTGGGCATATTTACTAATTTGTTTGATTGTTTGATTTGTTTTAATGCCTTTATTACGCATAACAGTTCAGTTTGCAGGTTATTTCCTGCAAAAAAAAAACAATAGAAAAGGGACATGTGGTGGAGTATAACAGTAGGTTACATAACTGCTTGTTGTTTCACTATTTAAACCTGCAGGAGCATCTTTTCAACTGCAGCAGCTTGTAAAGTGTGGGTGGTGTGGTCAAGAAGAAAGATTGAAGGTTCCAACCCAGCCACAGCATGAAGGAACTGAGCAGATACTCCTGGAACCTCTGTTAGACTCCACCCAGGTGTAAATGGGGAAGTTGGCTACAGACTGAGATGACATTGGATTGCTTAATATTAGTGTAGTGTGATTTTGACAGCTGTATGCTCACCAAAGAGTTGAGAAAAACTGCACAGAGGACAGAACCTGCTGACTATATAAATGGGAAGGTCCACATTCCACAATGTTGCTGCAATTTTTGTATTTTGTGATATGTTTTAGACATTTCTATCATGGTTTTATTATAATTTAATTGGTTTTTATTGTTATCGTTTTATCTGCAATTTAAATATTTGCTAATTTAGAGTCGATTAATAGGTCTTTGAGCTAATTCTATTGTTGTCTTATGTCGACTATAAATAAAGATTATTCAGTTCTATTCCGTTCTTCTGAAGGTTGTGTGAATGTACAAACTCTATGTTAAAAATGACTGTAAACCCATACTTTTCAAAAAGTGTTAGTTTTGCATCCAAATCCCTTTTGCCTTTTTTTCTGATCATTCCAAAAAGTGGAACTTCATCTTCTCCCCTTTTCATCAGAGTCCTACAACTACACACCACTCGCTCAGCTGACTACATCTCCACAATTGCCCTAAGATTGCTTGACCTTCAATTCACCTTGAAAGGACTAGAAGTCAAGTACATTGCCAGACTGACTGGCTTTGATTAAACACCTCAGAGGGATGCAGACGTTTTTTTATTCGCTAAGTCACCAAGTGCAGTATTGACTGAATGAGCTACAAGAAGTGATTTAGTAGAAGGTCTTATTAGTAGTACAGTGTACTACGTATTGGACATTTGATTCAAGGTAATTCAAGAGTCAAGACAGTATTTTCAATATAAATCATAAACTTGTGAAATTGTAGAGGAGGTCTCCCCTAAAACAATAAAAAACATGCCCTTTCTGCATAACATTTTTCTGCATAACATTTTTTATATGACATACATTTTTTCTAATTTGACTATAGGAAAACCACACACGAGTCCCTGACCTGTCAAAACTGATCTGGGACGAGATTTCCTTTTATTCCTCAATTAATTTCAGCCATTTTGATTGTTATACCTGCAGCGTCATCAGCGTCATGCACGTCCTCAACGTCCTCGACTGGCGTTTATTTTATTGTATAGCTCTGTGAGTTTTTGTCCGATTTTCAAAATTTAAATTTTGTAGTGTACACATATTATTTTGCTTTTACGATATAAGGTTTGTATTAATCCGTCACATCCACTATAGTTGCGCCCGCATTTTTACAGCCGTACTCGTTTCGTCCTTATTTGAAAATAGCAACGTCGTGAGCTTCCTTATTTGGGCATCACATAAACGTCATTTCGGGTGGTATGAAAAGCAGACCACCCAGCCCATATCACCTGTTATTTCACGGGATAATTTTGCAATTGAGGAATATATATTGCCACTAGACCACCAAGTTACTGCATGCCACTATCACTAAGACTAGATTAACAGCCCTATTACAGTCAGTTATTCTGTAACAATACTGTATGTTCCAGATACTATCAAATTGTTCAAAACGTTTAAACAACACTTTTATTAATATAATATAATCAGAGATGCCAAGTTCTGGAGTGGTGAATGACTGAGATTTGACCCATTCCAACCAGTTTACATTAAAATGTTAAAGATTTATTCTGGTTCTCTCAGAGTGAGACAAATTAAAATATGACGAAAATACATATCAGCATGATATTCAGTGTGGAGAAGTTACAAAAAAACATATAAGAAAGTAAGATAAATCAGAAAGACCAAGGGACGCTGAGTCTATAGACATTCAAAAGGCAGCACATTCCGCTGTGGTCATATCAGTTGATTGTTGTAAGTCACAAGACTGTGAAAGAAGCCTAGGCTGGATTTTGTGAATATGAATAAGGTTAATAAGATTCGTCAGAGTGGAAACCTGTTGTGATATGATCTTACAGAGCATTTAGCAGGAAAAACAAATATCAGTGTTTAGCAAGAGGTGTTGTTCACTCACAAATAGGAACCGATTGCATGGCAGTCAAGTGACAGTAAGGCAGGGTAACAGCGCAGCAGCTAGACTGTGAAAGGGCAACTGACATACAGACATCTAGATAGACAGACAGCTAGATAGACAGACAGCCCGACAGCCCGACAGCTAGACAGCCTGGCAGCTAGACGGCCCGACAGCTAGACAGCCCAACTGTTAGACAGCCCAACTGCTAGACAGCCCGATAGCCCGACAGCTAGACAGCCTGACAGCTAGACAGCCTGACAGCTAGACTCTGTGTGTGTGTGTGTGTGTGTGTGTGTGTGTGTGTGTGTGTGTGTGTGTGTGTGTGTGTGTGTGTGTGTGATTAGGGCTTTACGTCCTGTATTTCTGCACCTGATGGGCTAATTAGGACAGGCAGAGAACATGGCAATGAGACGAAGGATGAAACAGCCATCCTACTCAGGCTCAACCGGGAATCGAACCCGGGACCCAGCGGTTGGAAGCCCAGAGCGCTACCTCTGAGCTAGGCCCCTGCCCTCCTGACAGCTAGACCGACAGCTAGACAGCCCGACAGCTAGACAGACAGACGAATAGCAGGAGCTTCCTAACTTTTACACTGGTCTTAATATTAATGAATAGGTTCTATTAGAGTAAACAATATCTAATATTAAAAATAGTTGTCGCCGTTGTTTTACCCAATTTTCTTTGTTCATAGAATTTTTCATTTTTAGGCTGCGCTACAACATACGCAGTTAGCCAGATGTCACCCATGACACCCTTCCATGCAGACTGTATGCCGCTTTCCGCCCTTGTTGATATTGTGACGTTCTATGGATCCCAAACATGGAGTCTCAACAGTAAATGGGTCAATGAACTTGAAGTCTGTTGGAGGAAAGCTGTGCGACAGCTGCTAGACTTACCAAACACAACAAGATCAGTGTTGTTGACACATTTGTTAAAGTGTGACAATCTAAAGGTGCAACTAAGTCACCAGTTTCTAAAGCTGATGAAAACTGTGTCTGCAAGCAGCAATAGAAAGACCAAATGGATCACTATGAATAGATCAAAAACAGGCACTGTCCAACAAAACATAGAGTATCTGTTACAAACATGGAATATCACCAGTGAAAAGATCATTTACGGTGAAGCAATCTGAGCATCAGAAGAGAGCCGCAGCAATCATAGACTTTTTAGATATGATGATCGATAGTAAAGATGATGATATAGACAATATAGATTTTATTTTAACATATCTTTGTACTTATTAAATTTACTATTATATTATAATTAAATTCTTATTTACATGTATTATATATCACAATTTCAATTATGTACTCTGTACCTGGTGTGTATGAAATAAAATAATATATATATATAGTAAGCTACCATCGTAGATCAAACATAGTTATGGCTAAAGATTTTACTAATTATTTTTCCATATTGCTGAAAAAAAAGGCAAAATACATGCAATAAATTTTGAAATATGAGAAATTGATTCAATGTAGCTAAGCCCAAATGATATGTGGAGAAATGGTGCAAATTTAATTGAGCAACATGTGAAGGAATAAATGTTATAGATGATTGCTTTCTTTGCAATTATTTGTAATGTTAACCAGACAGCACAATTTGTCATTGGTTTTGTAAAACATGGGAATTGTCCCCAAGAATGCAATGCTTTAATTAAGCAACATCTCATCTTATAGTACAAGTACTCCTCGATTTTTAGCAAGGCAAAACATAGTATTTTGGTTAATTTTTTATGGATATTTGTGAAGTTTCTCCTTAAATTTTATATCCGGATGTTAAAAACTTTATCATCCAGTTAATTTATCCAGTTATTCCTGAGTGGAAGATGGAACATTTCAAAGGAAAGCATTCCTAATGTTGCAAATTTAATGGGAGAATGTGTAATATTTGTTTGGTTTCTTTAAATGTCTACTGCATTGTGTCCTATTATCACCCTGGTTAAGCTTGTCATAGGCTACCCTTCATAACAGTGGGCAGTTCAAGAATATATAACTTGCTTTGAGGGATGCAAAGGGCGTCGTCACTTCTGATTGGTTAAGCATATTTTCGGGTCAAAGGTTACATACAGTTAGTTTTATTAACAATAATATTATTTTTCAAAAAAGAATCGATACCTGGTGTTGTGTGTAGAATGCCAGCAGCACTAGGCACATTTTCCTCAACAATTCAGTCTTTATTTGACGAAAATCGGACGAATATTAGGGGAGCAGCAGCCTTTTAAAGTATATATAATAGCGTAGGCAACCCCTTCCATGATTACGCTGGCTACGCTGCTGCTTAGGAAAGCAGTTGTGAAGTTACGATTAAAGACGTTCAATTACTAAATGATTATAATCCAATAAACAAATAGATTGACTCATTACTGATCGAGTGCTGCGCTTAGGCGTTTAATTAGGCGATCATGTGGTCGATTTGTACGACGTCAAAAAATCACACATTTTGACAGGCATTAATTTGTGCTATAATCACACTTTTCTCGGCTTCTTCTGGTCGGATCTTCGTCAAATTGGGTTTGTTAGTTGCGCGTTTGTATTACAGTTCTAATGGTGAGCAATTTACAGCCGTACCCCCAACCGTTTTGACAGAATTTGACTATTATGTGAAACCGCGCTATCCCCCTCCCTGCATACGCTGCCTACACTGCTGCTGCGTTGACCGATATATTTTTTCAATCCTCAGACCGTTCATTCGTAAATATACCTGGTCTGTCATAGAACATACTATGATAGTTCTATACTTGATACAGACCTAGGCACAGGTATAAAAACAGCCTGTCAAATAGAACCTAAACAAAGTTAGACAACTTCTGATATACAATGCTACCTGCCACTAAACTGAACTGTCTGGCTATAGCTGGCTACTCAAAGCTGGATCTAAAAGTATGTGTAGCACCAATTGGTGCATAGGTTGATAGTAAAAAATATTTGTAATTTCTTGTTGAAAAGATGTTGTGTCTATTGTTCATACATTTGTATTATATACCAGATAAATTTCTTACATTTACCAAGGTTTATTTTTGCAGTGGTGGTAGCTTCGAGCCGACTTTAAGCTAGCAATAGACAGAAGCGGCTGGCTTTAGCTACAGCCAGAAATAGGTTACTACAGCTGTCTAGAGTCAACCATATGTTATGAAGCAAACTGTGTATGAATAACCTATACTACATAGGTCAGGGTATTCTAGAAGCTGAGGATAGGTGCATGTCCATCCCTGCCTTATCATCTCATCATTACGTCTGCCACATGAGAGCTGGTCAATGACTTCTTCATTCATTCTGAACCATCAGATATTTTTCTTGTCAGACACATTATAAGACAATAGATAGGTATTTATTAATTTATTAAAATATATTTAAAATGGGTAAGCACCATCAGTAAAAACAGTTTTTCATGTGGCCCATTAATCCATTAAAACAAAGATGTATATATACAGATGAGGTATTTCGTATAAGTACATAAATTAGCTAAAATAAGAAAAAAAAATATATATATAGAATTTTATTGACCGCCGGGCATCAAATAGATACATGTGTCATAATATATAAAATCATAAAACATGTAGAAATATGATAAGATAAAAATTACATTAAAATATATTGTTTTAGCTTCCTTTTAAAAACATTGATGTCTTACATATATTTTTAAAATGATAGTAAACTATTGCATGCATAAGCACTAGTGTACTTAAAAAGACTTTTTAGCAAACTGACTAGAGGCATTAGGAATATAGACATTCACAGGATGAATTCTAGTGTTAATACCATTAATATCACAATTCATAACAACGTCATTAACAAGGTAAAAGGGGCCAGCCCATGAATACATTTAAACATAAGACCCGGTACATGTTATGGTCTGATTGATGATTTATTTTAGTGTAATCTTGCTTTGTCCTCTACACGATTGATGAAGCAACAGACCACGGAGGTCACTCTGAACTCAGTCAATTTTGATCACACAGCCTTTGTTGACGACAGTTGGACAGCACACAGCCTTTGTTGACGACAGTTGGACAGTTTGACTGTTGCTAACAACCCGCTCTCAAGTCATTTCGTCCCCAATGGATTTGAAAAAATAAAATGTTCAAACAGACTGGTAAGTGTTGTCTCATTCAAATAAGTTTCTTAAAAGCTCAGAGTATTACGTGAATGATGTGCTCTTGTGTATATTTGACATAATTACACTTGCTTTTTATGATCCATACTTGCATGAGTAGCATATGAAAAATAAATATAAAATGGTAATTCAGTAAAAACAATTATAAAATGGGGTAATCTTATAGAGCATGCAAAATCGCATCCCCAGGAACTCCTCCCATATATGTTTTTGTGAAGTCAAAATTCCCCTTACACCCTATATTATAGTGTGATTTAAGTAAACGTGAATGTCCACACGTGTTTTGTCACATTTTTTCATACATCAACATGGACAGAAATGTTAACAACAAGATCAGTCAAACCCCAATTTTCTGGCTAAACACACTTCTGTGAAACGAGTGACTTAAAGTTGGCTATCTCCATTGAAACAACTGGCGGTAATGATGAAAAGATGGAATAAAATTATCATTGCGAAGATAGGTTAATTGGTACCGCTGAGACGGATTTTTATGGTATAGAATGTTGGGCTTCCATTTATTAGTAACATTTCTGTCCATGTTGTCCTGCTCCAAGTTCTATATAAATATTACCAAAAAATTGGTCGATACTATTCGTAATCATTAGATTATGTTCGACAGGTTGACTATTATGAAAACTATATAATATATATATCTTTTGACAGCCACCAGCACACTAGGTGTTGTTTGTTGCCAATAGGGCGGCCTCCAGTCTTTTATACTTTTAGTCCCCCTTGTGGAAAGAGTAGGTATTGTTATTCTAAACATCGTATTGTCGAATACAGTGTCCACCAAGGGGTATCCTATATCCTCTGTCAATGCCAAATGGAGATCACTGATTGGTCGAGAATTGAGTGATATTTTTCTTTATTCACGATTTTGTCAGTTAGCCACTCCCTCCGCTGAATATTTTCAGCATCTACTAAATAACATATCCAAAAAAGGGACGATCACGCAAAAATAAACACACAAACAAAAAGACAGGGAGGTAGTGTGCTGTAGGAACCATCCTCCAGTCACTGGCAGATCCGGCGCAGGGAGCCATGCCTCCCCCCTCATGAATTTGCAAGACATAGCATAACCTATAGGTTTCCGAAAATATTCAATGAAATGAATCAAAATATAAAAGATAAAATATATACCCATAGCCTAGATGGTTTCAAATATTATGTAAAACAAAATTTTCGAGAATCTTATAATGTCAATTGTTATATAACTAATTGTTATATTTGTAATGGTTTGGGTTCACCGGTGTCATCTCTTTCATGGATCTCTGTCATGGATTTACTGTCATTTATTCAATCGTTGTAATTTTTATTTATAAACTTTTATTTTTAAAACTACCAGTGAGTGTCTGTCCCTTGCTACTGGTTGCAGGATTGAAATCTGAAAGACATTCTTTATATTAAGACTAGGGTGGCCCCTTGGCAGCGACATCAAAGATGTCTTAAAGGGGTCACCCTACTTAAAGCTGGTATCAAAGAAAAATAATTATTACAATCGTGTTTATTATAATTGCTTTAAGTCAAATAAATATATCTGAATCTGAATCTGAATCCTGCGTACCAGCCTTAATTTCTATACAGAGAGTGAGAGACACCTTAAAAGTCATGCTTTTGCCCTCCCCCCCCCCCCCTTGAGGCTGGGCTGGATCTGCCAGTGCCTCCACTCCACATCATCAGCTACAAGTCAACCAATATAAAAGATTAAGCAACACGACCTAATTATTCTTGTGGCACCTTCGTTTACGGGTTTTATATTCTTCAACAAATTGTCAAGTGTAATTCAAGTATTTTTTGAAAGCAATATGTATGTTTTATTGATTACAAGTGTATAACTTTATGTTTTTGTATCACCAGTGTAATATGTCCGATATCAAGTGTTATGATCAGTGTCAAAATGTCAATTGAAAACTCCAAGCTTGTGCCATCTCAAGTATCTGACCCTTGCTTCAGTTCGTGACAACCCATGAATGTCATTCGTAATATTAATCATTTCAGTGAATTGGTAATCTTAATAACTGCAGAATTTATCATCTTTGCCATGTTTTTGACCTTCGGCTCGTATGACACATTTTGCAACATTTCTATTTATCCTCCTGATTACAAATATAAAATTAATTTGTGAAATCTAAAAGAACTATAATAATTCGCATAAATAACATGAAATGCCCTGTGTGCAAAAACCATGAGAGTGAACAAGGAATTTAAATCACTCCATCATTTTGACGCAGTTCAAATTTCGAAGGTTCTAGATCGTGACAAATTGTCAATGTTCATCAACATTGACAGATACTTTTTTTATAGGGTATAACATAACCAATTTCTTCAGATAATATTTAAACATTTTCACTCAGTATTTATGAGAACATTTCCTTATGTTTCATTCATGGTAAGTACAACCATTGCATCACCATGAATCACCATTGAATCACCATGAATCACCATTGAATCACCATGCTACTGTTTAAGAAAATAGGCTTCCTTCAACTTCTGATGATTCATCATATATTTCATCTCTTTAGCAATGGAGGTAAGAATGTCAGCAGTGCTAATATTTTCTGTAGACCAATTAAATTAGCAAGATGTGGTTTAAAATTCATAAAACATAGGCTGCGCTGCAGCAAAACCCTCAGCGAATCCCACATCACACACGCATCATTAAAACTGTTCACTTTCATTTCCAGAGCAGAACTCGACCACAAACTTTCATTTGCAGCGCTGAACTCTAACACTAATGCACTTACCCTAATGAAATTTCATGCAATCTCTATATGGCCTAGTGGTGCCTTTTAATAGTCACACTGATATATCTCGGCTATGTTTTACAAAATTTGGAAAAATATTATTTACTGAGTGTTTATATAGTGTACGCAAACCTAATTAGAATCCAAGATGTCCTATTTTTCTAACTCCTGAATTTCTTAATCTGTTCATTATATTCTGGCTAGTGTGAAAATATTACAATGTTCCCGTGGGTTATTACACAGCCTGACAGTCTGACTTTACTTATTTAAAAAGTACGGCCCATATAATATTTTGATGCAAATGTACCTGGATATTAAAATCCATATTGTAACATTCCAATATTTTGGTAAATATATATGAGTATGAATTATAAACTTTCTTCAAATACACGAGACGATGAAATTAAAAATATTGGTGTAAATTACTATATCAGTGGTCTTATTTTTCATGTGCACATGGTTTTATAATGTCTAACAAAGGTCTAGCTTCTTATGAAAGTAACCCTGCAGGAACCCTGTATTAATTCAAGATATAGCCAAATTAGCTAAAGAGTTACCTGCATGAAAGGCTGAAATCATATACTAGGGTGAACCGACTTAAGGAGTTCTTCAATTGGTCTGGTAATTTACAGTTTTTGTTTTGGGCCCCGTCCACAACTTTTGGGAAGGTTTGGCTCAGATTGGGCATCTTTGTCGACATTTTGTATGGCCTAATACATATACATGTTACCAATTTGAAAATAGCAAATCTTAACTTTCTACACCCATCAAAACCCCTCTCTGAATAAAAGTTGCCTGTCTTTTGCAAATGATAATTATTTTTCATTTTGTCATCATTATAGCCATTTACTATTTTCAGATATTGTATTTTACTTCTTCAAAACCATCTCGCTACTAAAACCAGTAAACTCCACACCAAGTTTTGTTCAAAATGGCAAGGTTCCGCTTTATTTGCATTGGTGCATTCTATTCTGTTTCAGATGTTAATTTTCCAGCTTATAATGGACTGCTTCTAGCACGTGAACCCTCACAGAAAACTTCAGTTAAGTACAACATGTCCTGGAACAGTTGTCAATACGGTACCTGTAAGAATCGTTGTGGAGATGTCATGAATGTCCAATTGTATTTAATCAGATGTTCGTGTGATATTGACTGTTACAAGTTTGGCGATTGTTGTTTTGACTTTGCCATGGAATGTCCACATCTCGTTGAACAACTTGTACGAGAGCTCAAAATATCTGACCTCAAGGAACCTTTAGGAACAGATGAATCTGTAGTAGAACTAGCCATGAAAACTAAGTTATATTATGGAGATGATAATTGGCTTCCAAATGAGGAATGCCTGTGGTTAACGAACTTCATACATGCCAGAATTATTTCATCTTGCCGTTCATCGCGATTAATTAATGAATCGATGAAAGCATCTACAGCAGCACGTAGCTGTGGCTCTGACTCCAGAAGGCAATATGTTGCACATGTTGTCAGAGAGAGTGTGACAATTTATAAAAATAAATATTGTGCTTTATGTAATGGCATTAATGTCAATGATATTTCTGCAGTTTCTTACATGAAGCATTGCGAGACAAAACACTTTCAACCACTTACACCTATCCTTGTGGGCCAACAACCACTTAGGTTGGTAGATGTTTTAGAATCTAATTGTAAGGAAACCATTATATGGTCCAACATTACTGACTTAATGTTTACAAATTTTGTGAGACAAAAAATTTGCTTCACAAATAAACCAAACTATGTTAACAATGTTGAAATTAATAATATCAGCGATGCTATGTGTCATCAACATATTTCTTCAGTAGCTATCACTTATAATAAACTAGATGAGAAAGTAGCAAATGACAATAAGGTGAAGATTGTAAAAAACAATGCCTGTGTGTCACAAACTCACACTAACCCATTAAAGGAATTATGCATCCACGCTCATTCGGTCTATGAAAAAGTTTTAATCCGATCAATGGCTGTGGTCTTCAGCTTGTTAATGGATTTGGATGGATCACTTATAGGACTGAAAGCTGGAACTGACACACTTTGCCGGATGACAGGCAATCGAGGTCTTTCGTGTGATTTTCGGTCAGTACGTTGCCTGGCAAACCAAGTGAAATTTGGTATGTTTTGTTGGGGTTTAGGTCACCCTCGAAGTTTCACTGAGTTGGGATTAATAACATTTGGTTTCAAGAAGAAATATTATCCTCTAAACAGTACAGATGACTGGCTATTGAATCAGTGTCTGAAGGATATTAAATCACTTTCTTCAGTATTAAATCAAAGTATAGCAGAAATTCGGTGTACTAAGAGTTTTATTCAATCCTTATCATATGACTCATTCACTGAAGTTCTTAATGGTATTAAAAACAATTTATCATCATTCAAATCAATTACCATATCCCACACCTTTGATAGAAATGAAACTATGGCTTCGCGTTGTAATAAGATCAATAAAAAAATGTACACTTTTCAAGCAACGCTAGCGAAAGAAGATATAACCGGTAACATCATGTTCGCAGACACAAGGCGTGGATATAATTTTAAGCCAACTAAAGGTGAATGGAATGTTAGTTCTTCAGTGACCAAAGGCATAATTATCAACTTCAGAGGTTGTTATAGTGAGATACAGGTTTGTAGGAAGGTCATAGTGTCACCTGCGAGTTATATGGCTTGCGGCAGACATATTTTTCTTAACCAGTCTTGGGTCATGCTCAGGCCTGACGAATATGTGCATTTGCTTACCGAGGATGTTGCAGTCTGTGACAATAACAGAAGGAGAAGTTTAAAGCCTCTTCAGTACATGACAATAATTGGAACATGTTCCTCTGTTTCTGGTCTCATTGCAACATTTCTAATTTATCTTTTTCAAAAGAAACTACAAACAGTCCCTGGCAAGATGTTTATGAATTACATCACAGCTCTGGCTGCAGCACAGGTATGTTTTTTCAAGGTCCTTACTATCATTACTGCAGATTTTAGATATGTCCACATTAATTTTGTAAAATAACATATGAATATCGTTGTCCTAACCACAATGATATGTGAACAAGTGAAGATTTTTCTTAAGAAATAAAGACTGTGTATGATGAATCATATTTCTAAGTATTTCCTCACGCCTACGCGCTGGGCTACCAATCGATGGGTCCTGGGTTTGGTTCCTAGTGGAGCCTAAGTTAAATGGCTGTTTCATCTTTCATCTCATTGCCTGTCCTAATTTGCCGATTAGGTGCAGAAATACTGGAATAAAGCCCTAATCCACCCACCCACCATCCTCGCAGCTTAATCACAGCATTAACTTACTAAGCAATATCATCACTCCTTTCAAAATATCAAAAAGCCCTGTATCAAAACATGCTGAGGCATAGCTCCATAGGTATAAAAGGTTTCAACAGAAAATACAAGAACCTGAACCAATGATATTCCACGGCCAATTTTCATTCATGACACAAGTTGAAAGGCATCCCGTTTGTTCTCTTCATTGCAGATTTTGCTTCAGAGCAACGATGACTTCATCAAACATCCCTTCGTATGCAAAGCTGTTGGGGCACTGCAGCATTATTTCTGGTTAGCATCTTTCTCTTGGTTGAATGCCATTTCGTACAGAATGTACAGATCATTCACTGACATCAATTTCCAACAGAGGAGTAAGCATCATGAACTCTTATACCAAATGGCATATGGCTGGCTTATACCTCTTAGCATTGTGCTAATGTGTTTGAGTTTAGACCTTTCGGGCAGTGGGTTGTTCCAGTATGGCGATGACACCAATTGTTGGATTGTGAACATCAAACCCAATGTGCTTCTATATTCTTATGCCTGTCCAATGACATTCTTTATTTTAGTCAATACTGGTTTCATGACTTGTTGTGCCAGAGCATTGTTCTTTACTTTTCAAGATATCCAAAGAGCACATCTACTGAACAGACGCCAGCTGTTCCGAACGTACTTTTGTCTCTTTGTTTTAATGGGAATAACTTGGCTGATAGGATTCCTCCCATACTTGACTGGAATTGAACAATTTTGGTATCCTTTCACTTGCTTAAATGCATTCCAAGGGGTTTTTATTTTCCTGATTTTTGGTTTGCCGAGGCTTCCTTGTAAAAACTGCTCAGTGTTTTCTTCAACAAATGTGAACCAGGCGCCCATACAGTTGAATGTACCAGCAAGTGCAAGCACTGACCCGGAAATCCAGCGATTCTGAAAGGATTCCTTACTATTAATTAATGACATGCACACTGACGGTCAGAAATGTGACTTTTAAGTTTGAACTCTCACTTTTACTATTCAGGTGCCACATTTAGGACTGATTTAAAACCCCATCTGGCCCCGGTTTTTCTAAAAGTTTGACCTGCGATGACCCTGACCCAAACATTCTTGACTCTGACTTCAGTTTTCGCAAAAAATATTTCTGACTCTGAGGTCAATTCGACCTTGACCAAGCTTAAAATCCTGACCCAGCTGCTATAGCAGAGTCTAAAAATGGAAGGTTACCACAGAGACCGACTGCATGAAGCAGTTAGGAGAAATTACCTGGAAAGGGTCATCTTTGATATACAAATTCAATCCATTGGAGGGATATTGTACCAGTTTCGAAGGGACCACGTTTCGGCTTTTACAGTCGTACTGCAACAAAATTTGAAAAGGAAAACCAAACAATCCTACACCCTTCCACCACTGGTTTCTGTTTCCATCACATTGAAATATTTGGCCAGCGGTTGTCTTTTAGAGATGGTGGGGGACCTCAGCAGCATGGCCGAGTCAACCGTGTGGCAGACCATTCACTATGTGTGCCGCCTCCTGGTGGTCGAAGGACGGTTGACTAATCATCAAAATTGTTAAGATCCAATGAATTTTCAGCATAATTGGCATATAATACTGACTTTCAATAAAGCATGAATTGCATTATATGAGCACACCAGTCTTGGATCTTCTTTATACCAAATATGTTTGAGTGAACTACACTAAATGACATTTCCATTACATAAAAAAAGACTTGTTGCCACTAAGATCCTCTATCTGCAACTCACACAAGCAAACAAGATTCACACACTTTTTTTCAGTACTCAAACTGTTTATTCAAACATTGTATGTAAACATATTGAAGAACATGCACAAAGGCAGTCTTTTCTTCCTTTCGTTTAAAGCAATCAGCCGGATGGCACAACCTTTAATCAAGGTGCCTGTTCCAAACCTCTGCACGGTCGCCAATCGATGGCAGATTAGCACTGGACTCTTTCAATCATAGCTGCTCAATTTTTCTTCTTGAAAATGGGTCTCACAGGATGTGAGAGATCAGAGCCCTCTAGCTAATATGATTGGTATTGAGGCTTGATTAAAGCTCCCTCTGGGGATAATTGATTCAATTACTATTTACAATATTAAGATACTCATCTATCACGATATGTACATTTATGAGTGGCTGTCAGAGTAAAAGAATTATACCACCATCAAGGGCCAATCCCATTCCTGAAAATAAAATTGATGAATATCCTATTGTCTGAACCAAAATAATATCAAATTTTACAAACAAAATTCCAGATAAAGTTTGCAGTTTAAAAGTACTGACTTTAAATTCCGTCATAGTCCGAGGCCAGCCCCTCAAAATTGGGATTTCTGTTTGCACCGTATCACACCTCATCAAATTTGGTATTCGTCAGTTTTTTGGACCGGAGATGTTTTTTTCTGGTATCCATGACAACAAGTGTGTTTTTGTTTTGAGCAAATTAACAAAAATAATTTTGGTGGTATGCTGTTAATAACAATGCTTGACATTTGTTGGTACCATGACAAATCTGCATGGATGACCTCATTAAAGTTTTGGGGTAAACACTGGTTTTTCTCAATTTCCTGTTGTTATGGTAAAATTTTTACATATATTTTCATAAATTGTACTTATTTGATTTGTTATCTTTGTCCAGCTTTTATAACACAGTAAAATAATATACTTTTGGTATCTCTATACACCTTAGGAGAACCCCTCTCAGAAAAGAAGCATCACTGGAAGTTCATTAAATTGTGTGTTGCTATGTAAACTCTTTTTTATATTGTCACATTTTCAGAGAAAGCCTAGGTAAATTGGAAATAAACATTTTATAAGGTATATTGAACATAGGAAGGTGATATTTAATAATGTGCATGTAAAAACCTTACTGATTAAAGAAATATACTTATTGCAGTCTCTAGTTGCCACGAAAACGTGTATCTGACCCCTGTTTCCCTATAAGGGGAAATTTAGGGATGATCATAAGGAGGATAGAGGTGAGAGGGAGAGTGATGCAGTTGAATCTCTTCAGCCTGAGACCATAACTCTGAGATGCATGGAAACACAAACACCCTGGCCCTTTACAGCCAATATCATAGACTTGGAAACCAATATTATAGAATTGGAAACCAATCTCATAGACTTGGAAATCAATATCTTAGACTTGGAAACCAGTCTCATAGACTTGGAAACCAATCTCATAGACTTGGAGGCTAAACTCCAGAGGACGTCATGTAAATCCAGGCCACTGTCTTTACCAATAAGGAATCCTTGATTTACAATTTTGCATGGTTGATGGACTGCCTTAACCAACAGAAATCCTGGGATGACTTCCTCTGGAGTTTAGTTTCCAAGTCTATGAAACTAGTTTCCAAGTCTATGAAACTAGTTTCCAAAGTTCGAGCCTCGCTCACTGACTCCTGTTTGTGGCCTTTAGCAAGCCACTTAGTCCTCATTACTACTGTCTACCCAACAGAAAAAGGGGAACTGGCTTTACAGACACAGGAAAGCTTCAGAATGAAGTTTGTAGCAATGGCACCGATAATGCGAGGAAGTAGAGTTTGAGGCCAGGAAAGATGCTGTATACTACCTAACAAGTATAGCAGCTCGTAAAAAGATATTAACCTTATAATTATAAAAATCCAACCTTTGGGTTGTCCATAAAGTCCATATGTGCCCCTATATGCGTCATTATTAACTGAAAACTTTAAAATGATGTGTCGTCAATGAATACTAATGGTCAGTTTTTATTGATAAAGCTCTATACAGAAATAACTATAAAGAAAACAGTTTACACAAACCTGTAACAGGATATCCAGAAGGTTTTAAGATTTGATAGTTTTTTATTTTAGGGGGAGGACTTGTTGTCACTGCTGAGGTAAGTTAAGGACTCCACCCATGGGGTAAATGTGTAGAATGGTGTGAACCCAAGCTTTATCATTGTGTCTGCTACTGGCAGTTGATCAATTAACCAGAATATTGGACAATTTATTGGATGCACATTTTACCTTTGCAACTTGCAAGGCATGAAATTATTCTTATATGCACGTTTGGGTTCAAAGCAAGCAGTGAACTAATGGATGGAGAGGCCACTCAAATAAAATATATAAAACTTGCTGCAATACCTTCGGGCCCACATTTATTTTTCAGACCCTCTCTGAAATTTACATTGACGTCATATCAACACTTTCCCAAATCTCATGCGGTGTGGAATGTACTGAATTTGACTGAATAATATATAAGGGATCTGCAAAACCTCATTGATATTACCCAAACTATTGGAGCAAGACCAAGCGGAAGAAAAAACAACATAATATATACTTCATACACTGTCTCAATCTAGGTTACATGTTCTTCCTCATGTAAATGTAGAGTGAGACATTGCACATGCTACAAAGACCTCTCACTATGATGAACCATGATGTAAGTGAAAATCGGATAAATTTTGATATTTTGAATTTGTACGTGGTATTATAATTGTACTAGTAATGTCTGACAATCTATATGATGAGATATGTGCTGACACATCCTGTTTTTCTAACTGTCGGGCTAATTTGGACAGGCACCATGGCAACATAATATAGAATAACAGATATATTCCGAAATAATAAATTGTAGAACAAAGTATTGCAAGACAAATGTGTGAAGTCTCTGAGCAGATGCTTCAAGGAATATGAAACAATATCACCGAAGACATTGCTCAAAAAATGTTTCACAACATGGGATTTCCCAGTGGCTGAGTAGTGCTGTTGCCCCAGGATGGAGACTGGGACTACAGAATTCTCCAGGAGAATTTGAATTGTGAGTTTGTGTGCAATATAATTATATATTGGTAGAAGCGACTGAAAATATGTTTCATTGGCAGGAAATGTCATGGTCTATATCCCACGGGCCAAGTGGGAAGTTTGCCGTTATTCTGAAGACATCTAAAACATGGTCATTATATCATGGTTAGTTTTCTCAATGTTAATGGGAATGTTGTTTGTGTTATGATGACTAAAGTGTGTATTATATATATATATAATACACACTTTAGTCAAATAAAATGTACTAGTGCCCTCGCAACAGTCAATACTTGTATAATACATCCCACATGGCATTTGACATTGGCATCGGCCCTATGTGGGCAACGTCGGACCAACTTGGGTCTGATGTAGCATGTTATCAGGGATATATATATTTATTTATTCATTTATTCAAACACTTTAAAAGTTATAGTTACCAAAAAAGTAAATACATAAAAAAAAACATAATTCACAAAAAAATGAATGCAGCAGAAAATTTAAGTTTTACTTACCAACGAAATTTAGTTATCTCCCTCCAACATGTGAAGAGTACTTTTCTCATAAGATTACTAACACAAATCAAACAAATGTGTACATATGCCTGATGGAGTGTGGGTATATGTTAGCTATATCCCTCATAGTCTGTAGTTAGATAATACCATTACAGAGTTACAAAATGTTACACGATAACATGTGGATGACTTTGAAGAATTGTTACTGAGCTGTCCGATATCATGGATAAGATATTCCTACATTGCATGTTTATTTCTTTATCTCAATTGTACGGAGCCCCTAAGAGGACATTGCAGAAAAAAATTAAAATTTCCCGCACCAGTATATTAAAGAAAAGATATATTTGGTGCGCACGAGAAGCATTTCGTGTGCACGAGAAACATTTTTTGTGCACGAGAAACATTTTGTGTGCACGAATGCTGTCTGGGTATTTCTGCATTTGTCCTTATTATAATAAGCTAAAAATGTGGTTATTTGCAATAAAAATAGTCGCTCCAGTAAATTACAATGAACAAAACAATCAATCAATCACACATATGGTCCATCAATCAATCAATCACACATGTAGATGGTATATCAATTGGTCAATCAATACATATCAATCTATCAGTCTATCAATCAATCTATCTATCTATCTATCTATGAGTGTATACGTATGTGTGCTTGTTTATCCAAGATGTATGTATATGTGACTACCTGTATGTAAATGATTATTGAATTTACAGAGCAAAAGTACAAATACCTGTACAAATAAAAGATTACCATCTTTTGGAAAAACCTGTAATTTCATGTACTTGAAAACCCCATCTTTCTAGCACTTTAAGTTGCTGAAATACAACACAATACATTTTTGCAAAATCAAGATATATCTAATGACCTTTTTGACATATGTCCTAATTGGCTGGGGTCACTGAGTGCACTTCGCTACAGAGGGCCTGGCCATTGAATGGCATTTTTAACTCCTAATAAAAGAAAAACTATTAGACCTAGATAAAAGAACGTGATAAAGGTGTGAATGCGTTTTTATGGTGCTCACAAAATGTTGATCATGCGCACCAAATGCACACCAAATGCGCACCAAATGTTTCTGGTGCTCACCAAATGTTTCTCGTGCGCACCTAATGTTTATTGTGCACACAAGTTAATTTACTAGTGTGCATGGGAAAAAAAAAACAGAATTCTTTAATTAACCCGTGTGCACGAAAAAATTATATTTTTTTCTGCCATGTCCTCTTAGGGGCTCGGTATTATTGACATGTGGTTTTAATTACAACAATACAAACATCATACTTGGAAATATAAACCACCCAGCCCCATGAGCATAATGATCATACAGGAAGCATCTCTGAAGTATGGCGTGGTGAGCAATTTAGAGTGATATTATTCCTACATTTCTGTGTTTCCTCTCTGGCCTTCCTCTACTAGTCTGCTATACCACCTGACCCTTTCTAGAGGTTCTTTTAACATCACGTGTCTTAAGGCATGCACCATCACTGGGAAAGGATGGTCCGTCACTTGTATAGCTAAATTGTATCTATCGAGACATTATGTAATGCCCCAGGTTGCTGTCACGGCTCATTTTAAGTTTTCCACCTCTATGAACGTGACAACAATCAAGAATGCCCTGCCACACTTTGACTTGGGAAGGCCCCTTCCTGAGATGGAGATTGGCATCGGATCCCTGCTGTCTCCTTCTCCAGTAGCTGCAAGATTGGCTAGGAAATGGTCCTTCCCCTTTCCCATTATGACCTTTATCAATTTCGGGTGTGTTATGTTTGTATGGGCAGTGTTGGGTTTGGCATGTTTGCGTCGGCGACTGTTCAGGGCCCGCCTGGGTGAAACCATGGAAGCCCAGTCGGAAGCTCTGGAAGGAAGTCCTGAAGCCCTGTCGCTCACCCCGCCACCTCATGCAGAGGGCCAGTACCCCACAGCGCCACCCAGATTCAGTATTTGGCCGGTCTGGCCTACCCTGGCCGCCTGTGGGGGTGCCAGACAAGACCCACATCATCCACAAGACACTGCTCCATAAAGACTCAAAAGCGAAGTGCCATCCCTCCACCTACTGTATCCCTTGCTCTCTTCTCTGTATCTTCCTACTGTGTACCTCGTGTTCTCCTATGTGTCCCCATTGCCTTTCTTTGATACCACTCAGTACTGCTCACGCCTATGCGATGTCACCAATAGCTACTCTTAAAGGAATTGCATGATTGAGCATTTATTTTTAAGAATTGTTTTAGTATGTTTTTATGATTCTGGGGGACTGCTTGCCCCGCCTGCTGTCCAGATGCAGCAGCGGTGAAAGTGCGAGCTCACCCTGATCAGCATGTATTGTATATATATATTGTATTTTGTATTTTAAGTACCTGGGAGAAGGCTTGCCCCACGTGCCAATAATTGCAGTGGTGAAAGTGCGAGCATCCCCACGTCACCATGTATACATGGATTAACCATTATTGTGCCTTAATCTCTATGCTAATTATAGATAGAATTGCATGTGTAGATCTTGGGCTGTATTAATGTTTAAAGTAATGATTGCCGGACTGGACGATGTAGTAAGCCTTCGCGTTGTTTAACAGTTTTATCTCCTATGCAATCAAAACAATGATGACTTCAGTCTTTGGTTGTTTTTGCCACTTTTATTCTACTCAAAATATGTTGATATATTTGGTGAATCTACAATAAAATAAATAAGCAAAACTAAGTTCACCAACTCATGATATGGTACAAAAAGGTTGTATATAACACACTTTACATTATATAATTACCTCACATCAATAACCTTACATGAGCAATATGTGAAAACTAAATAATATGAATGATTGTTAATTAACATCAAGAAATTTACTAACATCAAATTGTGGCATTGTGGCAGCACAGGAAATATAATATATCCAGATAGCATTGTAATGATATAAACCAAGTTCCTTTCATTGTCCATATTCATGATATTGTCTTATCTGTACAAGTGAGTCTCTTTTACTAAGTTGCAGGATACATGGCTTACATGTTGTTTGTTATTGTGACAATAGAAAAGCTGTTATGACATGACATTGTGTGAAAACTCAAACATTAAACATTTAACACCTTGGAAAACTGTAATATTTTATAACAGTTTACAACACACCACCTCATTGGATTATTAAGGATCCAAGACCGATCAGCTGATAAATATAAACAGTGGCTAAATGTCTAAATGCAATATGACAATTACATAGCATACAATTTAAATAAATAATACTGAAATACAATTACTCAAATTAAATCCATGTCAAGTAAGAATCTTGTGACATAATCAGCAGTTATCAGAAATAATGCAGAACATCAAACATGAGAAATAATACAAAAAATACACAATTGTTGTATTCATTTTATACAAATATTTACACTCCTTCAACTAGAACCACTTTGGATACTGGCCTGACAAGATTTGTGGATTGAGTCTTAATACTGACTGCTCTGACAAGACCATCTCCACTCAGTCGTACATCAGTAATCAACCCTAAAGGCCAAAGATGTCTTGGAGTGTTTTCATCTGACACCAATACCAGATCACCTATTTTCAGATTTCTCTGCCTGTGAAACCATTTTTGTCTGAATTGAAGGATTGGAATATATTCCCTGATCCAACGTTTCCAAAACAGATCACTTAAGTATTGTACATGGCGCCACCTTTTTCTGTATGTATCAGCATGATCAAAAGATCCGATGGGAGGGGGCGGACCTCCTCTCAACAATATATTGTTTGGTGTTAATGGGGTTGGATCATTTGGATCACTGCTGACTTTGGTAATAGGCCTACCATTGATTATACCTTCAACTTCACACAGAACAGTGAACAATATTTCATCAGTAAGTCTAGTATTTTTTAGAACAGCTGTTAAGACTTTTCTAATTGTCCTAATCATCCTCTCCCATATACCTCCCCAATGTGATGCACATGGGGGGTTGAAAGACCACTCTACACCCATTTGAGCACTCTTGGACTGAATTTTGTGCTGATCAAGTTGCTTTGCACTTTTGATCAGTTCATTGTGAGCACCAACAAAGTTTGTGCCATTATCGGACCAAACTTTTAATGGCAAACCACGTCTTGCACAAAATCTTCTGAAGCAATTTAAGAACGAATCAGTGTCAACTATCAAGTTTCTCAACATGTACTGCACGAACATTCAGACATGTAAAAATACAGCCGTAACGTTTTACTTCAGAACGTCCAAGTTTGACTGCAAACGGACCAAAACAATCAATGCCTACGAAACTAAATGGCGGTTTACCTGCAACAAGCCTCTCTGGTGGTAAATCTGCCATTCTTTGATATCCAGGAGAATCAAACAACTTTTTGCAAATGACACAGTCTCTCCTAACCCTTTTGATAAGAGAACGACATCTTGTGATCCAAAATCTTTTGCGAATCCAACTCAGTGTCCATTCTACACCAAGATGGGCCACATTGTGATAATCATGAACAATCAGTTGAGCAATACGGTGATCATGCGGAAGGATGAATGGATGCTTGTTTTCTTCATCCAACTCAGCAAATTTCACTCTACCCCCAACACAAATTGTATCCTGATCATTAACAAATGGAGAGAGATCACGCATGCTAGACTTTTTGGATTCACCATGTGAAAGATTGTTGATTTCTTCTTTATACACCTGAGACTGAACATGCTGAATGATAAGCACCTCCGCCTCTTTGACTTCACTGACCGTCAAAACACCATCAGAAATATTCAAATTTCTATGCAGTAACTTATTCTTCAATCTCAACCACCATGCTAATGCCCTCTTGAGTTTGGACCAACTGGAGTAGTAAGAGACCATAACATCAATTGGATGCTGTGATGCTTCAGCAATGTGACAAACAACCTGCATCTCACTTCGCTTGACTTCAACATCATCAGGAGAAAGATTTGGAACAAACTCATTTTTCTTCCAGTCACTTTTGTAGTGATGTAGAAATCTAGGACCTCCTATCCAACTACCCATAATCAACTCATGAGGTTGTTGACCTCTAGTGATGACATCAGCGGGATTTTCGGATCCAGCAATATGCTGCCATTGCTCAGGACTGGTGAGATTTCGAACTTCACTGACTCTGTTGGAAACAAAAACATGGAATCGCCTACTATCATTGCAAATGTAATTCAGCACGATTTTACTGTCAACCCAAAAGCGAGACTGACTCAATTCAAGATACAGTTCTTCGCGCAGCATACCATCCATGCGAGCAGCTAATACTGCAGCCTGCAGTTCTAGCCTTGGGATGGACACTGCTTTTAACGGAGCTACCCTGCCTTTACTGCACAACAACATGACATTGATTTCTCCAACTTTGTTGATGCTGCGCAAATAACTGACACAACCATAAGCTCTACCATTAGCATCACTGAAATGATGCAGTTCATGAACACCATCATCAAACTGACTGGGCTTGACACACCTTGGTACAGAGACAGACTTGAGCTCATGAAGAGACGATAACCAATTGTTCCACCTTTCCTGAACATCAGAGGAAACCACTGTGTCCCACTTTAGCTTCATCCTAGTAACATCTTGCAGCAGAACTCTACCCACAATCAAAACTGGAGAAATCAGTCCGAGTGGATCATACAAAGATGAGACAAGACTTAACATCACTCGCCTAGTCACGACATCAGGACTTTCAAGTTTGACATCAAACTGAAACTGATCGAGCAAGACATTCCACAACAATCCAAGAACTTTACTCTTCGAATCAGATTTCAACTCTTTTACCTCAGAAGCTCTGTCTTCTTCAGGTAATTCGGCCAACAACTGACTGTCATTTGCTACAAACTTTGTCAAATTGAAACCGCCATGACCCAGTAATTCTCTAGCTTTGTGTAAGACTGATTTTGCCTGATCAAATTTCTGCAATGAAACAAGACAATCATCCACGTAGAATGCATTTAGAATAACATTTTTGACCATTTCATCATACAAAGGGAAGTCATCAACTGTACATCTCAATGCATAAGATGCGGCACATCCGCTCCAAACTCCACCGAACACATGACGTAACATTCGATAATGTTCTACATCACCATTTTCATTGACCCATAAAAATCTGAGACTATCTACATCTGCATCTGGGACCATAACTTGATAATACATTGCTTCTATGTCTGCAGTGACAGCATAAGAGTGATTTCTGAATCGCAACAACACATGCAATAACTTATTTGTTAAATCTGGACCCTGCAGACATTTGTCATTTAGCGATTGACCATGAAATTTGGAAGCACAATCATACAATCTTAATTTTCCTGGTTTCTTTTCAGAAACAACAGCTTGGTGTGGAAGATACCACACTTTGTCACCTTTATCTATTTCACCAAGAGAAATTTTTTCAGCATACCCCTCGTTACACAATTTACAAATCTCTTCGGAGTACTGAGGAGTTAAACCACGTTTTGCCAAGCTAACTCTGAGACTTTTCAAACGAAACATTGCTACAGTCATGTTATTTGGAATCACAACATCACCTTTAAAAGGTATTGGCAATTTATAGTGACCTTCAACTCTTTGTACTTGTTTATCCCATAACTCAATTACTCTTTTGTCCTCCAGAGACCATGCAGATTTATCTCGAGCCACATTTTCATTTTCAATATCCCACAACTTGTGGAAATCATCTTCAATCTGATTTGTGGTAACAAAGTGGGATATTACTCTTTTACTCACACCTTGAGAAGGAGCAATAGGTCCATTTACTGACCAGCCAAGTAGAGTACATGTTGCAAATGGTTCACCTTCATCACCTCGCCGAATCTTGAGTGGCATGAGTACATCTGCATGGTCCTGGCCTATGAGGACATCAACTCGAGCAGGAAAGTCATTAAGTTGTAGATCACTGAGATGTGGGTATTTCAGCAATGAGACATGTTTGGCAGTTACAGGGATACAATCAATAACATAGACATTTGTGAGTTTTACTCTATTGACACCATCAGCTGACAATAAATCTAAATTGACCAATTTCCCTTTTCTGCCTTGTTGCAAGTTACTCAAAGTACTCAGAGTGTAATTTACATCAGTGCCGTCAATACTTAATTCATCTACAAGGCGCTGAGTACAGAAACTGGTTGTAGAACCAGTATCAAGCAATGCACATGTTTGAACTGAATCATTTACAGTAATTTTTACAAGAGGCACAAGCGCATCAATATCTGTATTGTTATGACAATTGTTCAACTCAACCTGATTGATACGAGCACCTGCAGATTGCTGGCTTGTAATTGGAGTGGAATTCTGCCTGGTCGACACATGGATGTATTTCGTGTGATGCTGACCACATCCTGGAACAGTACAGACCGAATATTTGTTGCAGTCTTTGGTAGCATGGTTTGCCAGCAAGCAATTTTCACAGAGCTTGCGTGTCTGTACCAGTTGAAGTCTCTGAGGCAACTTCATGGTTTGGAACATTTTGCAGAACAATAGTCGATGATTCTCACCACACGCTACGCACGGAGTGATTCTGTAGGAGCCGTCAACACCAGAAGCGAATGAAGTACTCAATTTCTTCTGTGATGTCTGCGAAAATGTACTGGATGGCTTCTGCAATGTTGTACCTGAGGACTTATGTGAAGGCTTGTGACCACCTGGCCCAGAAGAACCATACACAGGATCATTAGCTTCTAGTGCTTCACGGATGATGAAGTCTTTGAACTCCTTGAAGTCTGGATATCTGTTCTTCTCTCGCATACAGTCAAATGCAGATTTCCGCCAACGACTCTTCACATGATTCTGACATCTGTTGACAATTTCGACTATGGATGACTGTGTATCCACTTCATTCAGTCTCTTCAATTTTTTCAGAGTCACATAGCAATTGCTGACGTTATCAGCAAGCTTTTGCAGGTCACGTTCGTCTCTCACGGGGCCTCCAGTCTTCAGGTTTCTAATGATGAGATCAGATATGACATGCTCATTTCCAAATCGACGTTTCAAGGTCTCCCGAGCTTCGGCATAACCATCTTCACCATAATTTATAGCACAATTCTCTATAGCATCGCGAGCATCATCACTAGTATACTGTATCAGTCGGTTCAGCTTCATCTTGTTGTCTTTAATGACGCGATCTACTTGCTCATCAAAAATGGCAAAGAACTTGTGGAACTGAAGAGGCTCTCCAGTGAAAGTAGGAATGGTAACTTTAGGCAAGTTCATATATCTCATAAATTCTTCTCGAATGAGAGCTTCTGAAGACTGAGGTTTCACTTCCTGTTGATTATCTTCAGGCTTTTTCTCTGTCTGGGAGGCAAGCCAAGACTTCACGGATTTGAGTGACTCCACATAAGATTTCTGAACACCATAGAAGTATTCATCACTCTCATCAATTAGATTTACATCAGTTAAATTCTCATGATATTCTAGGTGCACCTTCTCAAATTCAGCAAATTTCTCCTTCACCTTATGGAACCGGGCTTCAACTTCAGATTTATTGTCTTCTGCCATAAATCTATCCACTGCATTTACTTCTCTGGTCAGTGCACCCTTCCTGGCCTTCCGTCTGGCCTTGATTTCTTTTGCCATTGCAGCTAATATTTACTACAGATGTCAAATGTCAATGATGGTCTTCACCAAATTTGATATTCACTATTATCTCCTATGCAATCAAAACAATGATGACTTCAGTCTTTGGTTGTTTTCGCCACTTTTATTCTACTCAAAATATGTTGATATATTTGGTGAATCTACAATAAAATAAATAAGCAAAACTAAGTTCACCAACTCATGATATGGTACAAAAAGGTTGTATATAACACACTTTACATTATATAATTACCTCACATCAATAACCTTACATGAGCAATATGTGAAAACTAAATAATATGAATGATTGTTAATTAACATCAAGGAATTTACTTACATCAAATTGTGGCATTGTGGCAGCACAGGAAATATAATATATCCAGATAGCATTGTAATGATATAAACCAAGTTCCTTTCATTGTCCATATTCATGATATTGTCTTATCTGTACAAGTGAGTCTCTTTTACTAAGTTGCAGGATACATGTCTTACATGTTGTTTGTTATTGTGACAATAGAAAAGCTGTTATGACATGACATTGTGTGAAAACTCAAACATTAAACATTTAACACCTTGGAAAACTGTAATATTTTATAACAGTTTACAACAAACAGTCTTTATCAGGCCAGTGGCCTGGGGGCAAGGAATTCTTGCCAAAGTTGTTATTGTATGTTGTCATGTTTGGTGGTTGCCCACGCCACTGTAGTTTATATGTGAAATGCTTTTGCCGTGTCTCCTGAGTGACGTGCTTCCTAGCCATTTCTTAGTCCTGTATTATTATTGATTATTTGGTAGCTTGATTTGCTGGTAGGCGCGTGGCGTCAGCCTGACGTGCCTCTCCCAGAGGTCCGAAACATAGGCCGCACAGCAGCATGCCCCTCAGCAGTTCCCAAAAAAATGGGTGCACTTTATACCTTTACTGTACTCCCTGTACCAGGACGGCCAGTGCTGATGTGTATCACTGGCCTAAATAAACGGGGGGAGGAATGAAAAGTTCACCCCCTCCCCAACTTGGTGCATGTTAAGCATTTATATGTATGTGTGCTTTATATGCAACTAGGTTTATTTAATATCCCTTTTTAGGGATGTGGAGTGGCATTATGTCAATTGACCATGAGTACTTTTTTTATGTACATTTTCTGCAGTTGTGTGTGCAGAAGTAGGTGGCACAGGAATCTTGTTGATTGCCTCATTTTTAAATTGGTAGATTGATTAATAGGACTAATGTTAAATAGGATTGCTCATTGAGAGAGGGCTGGTCATCCATCGATCAAGACTTGACCTTTTGGTCTCCAGAGCTTGACCTGTGGAACTCTTGTTCTTGACCTTTGCATCTCTTGAGATAGCTGATTAAGTTTGGGTATAAATAGTTATGAATTGAAAATAAAGACCAGTTTTTTACCTGACCAGTTTTGGGAAAGGAACAAGGCATTTCTGAATTCATTGTTTTGATTTACTTGAGCATGAGAAACATTGATGACTGATTGAGGCAGGATTGATTGGAAGATTGATGACTGATTGAGTCAGATTGACAAGAGGACAAGTCTGGCTTAGACTGACCTAGCCAGTGTACATAGAGCTTGGGACTGCTACAAAGAAGATGAATGAGCCCCGAGACTTTATAAACTGCACACACAGAGCTGTGCTAAACTTCACTTAGATCCTAGTTTTTACTTAAGAAAAACAGGCTGGCTTAATTGATGGAGAGCACTGGAGCACATCAGTTCGGTAAATTTGCATAATCATGAGCGTTTGACCCACGATGCTCTGTGTGAAACAGTACATTAATTTATAAGTACATATGAAAAATGCAACTATAATATCTTATTACATTTAACAATGACGATTAACTATAATGTAATAATATATGACCTATTAAAGTAATTAGCTATTTTGTTTATGTTACTTATTGATTCATTCATTCAATAGTTTTTTCATAACCATCATCATTGATCATATTCACATAATTTTTTATGCTTGCAGTTACAGTTCCTTAAACATATTAGTGGAGGGTTACAGGAAATGGGAATATTGGAGACGTTGGCACTAAGCAGTGACCCATCTGTGTTTACTTAATCTGTGGCTGAATTTACCAGTGCCACCAGTGTCAAACACAGCAACTATTTTTTCTGATAAAAACCTGCACAGAGAAGATATACCCAGAAGCGCCTTCTGTGTTCACATAATCTGTGGTGGTTGAATCAACTATTGCAGCGCCACCAGTGTTAAAAACAGAAATACTTTTTTCTGATAGAAAATTGACCTTCCTATCTTAAAATTAATAGAATATGATAATGTGTAGTTAGGCAATAGCTGTGAAAATTTTAAGCAGTTGTGGATTAAGGCTGCAAGTTTTTTATGGAATTTCAGTCCTCATGTATACGTAATTAATTGCACTAACTCTAATATAATAATAATATAACTAGAAAGCATGCTACAGTTTATGCACTTGAATTGATCAACACTACCCACCCGTCCCCCCCAGCCGGGGCACAAAACTTAAAACATCTTTGCATCCGTCGTGGCCTGCATTGAAATTTGTTTGAATGTATTACCTCCAAAATTAAATAAAACTGTTCTCTTTACTATGTAAGCGTACACTGAGGGTCTATATTAAAAATTACAGGAGCGAGACCAAAAACCATTAAAAATATTCTTATTCACTCTTCCATGAAGGTTCAGACTTAACAATCACGTGCACTTCAGCAGTCATACGTATAAACATTTAGACTTGTATACACATCATGCAAGACCTTTCACCATGGTGTACGAAGATGTAAGTAAAATTCTGTTTTAGTCTTAAGGGGCGTTCATACAATCATGTAAAAGACCTACGTATGACCACATACATCAAAACTGGGCTATACATGCTCACTCATGGCTCTATTTATCACGTATAACTTTTTTGTACGAGCATACGTGGGGCAATCATAGATCGATCGCCGGCAGTCCGTAAGACGCTCGCCGGACGTCAGTAAAACGCTCGTCGGACATCCGTACTAAGAATTAAACGTTCAACACAAAATTATTTAATATGAAATGGTATTTTGAATAATTACCCAGATAGTATTCCAAATCATTTCAGCATTGGCGTTGGCGACATCAAAATTATGCTATGCCGACGGTGGCCTTTACAGAAACGACACTGGCCCGATTGGGAATGCTATCTGCGCAACCCTTAAAACTTGCTGCCTTGTTAAAGATGAAATATGTGTGGTATAACCATACAATGCAAATGGGTTGAGCTAATCATGTCACAACATTCAAACCGTATTGTCATAATATGAATAATGAGGACCCCATGAAAGCTTGCAGCAATGGTTTTCTTATCAAATAGTGTAGACTATACTGTCACAAGATGAATACATGGCACCTTCATAATTTTCCATGAAAATGTAAACCGATATATCCAAACTTAAAAATTCGCACTACAAAGCACATTACTTCAATATTGCTTCAATATTGTGAATGACCTAGTTGAAGTGATATGCAATACATCATTTCATATGCAGGCAGGGAATGATTTTTGAATGACAATTTTCTGCTGTGAAATTAATTGTGTACATTTCATGCTTTGTATCCCACAGGATAAAACTTGCTAACTCCATTGTGCCAAGCAAGTTAGCACTGTGATAGCCTGTCCATGTAATGATGAGATGATAAGACCTGCCATCCTGACCATGTCACATATTTACCCCATGTGTGGAATCTTCTACATGTCTCATTATGTTCAAGGTCTAAATGTTACTGAGGGAGCAGGGGCAGCACACTGGGCTGCCAATCACTGGGTCCTGGGTTAGAAACAAGACAATGTTGGAAGGTTGCTTCGTGATTTGAATCATTCCTTGGCACCTGCTTGTCTTGGCCCGGTGGTCTGATGTCAAATGCTATCCGGGATCCTCCCTATCTGGTGAAAAAATGTATGTGGTAAAGCCCATCTCACCCACATCCACCTCAATGCTACTGGATCTGAAGCTTAGTCAGCTTACAAGACCAGCTGCCAGAGGCACATTTACCCCATGGGTGGGGTGTTTCACTCGCCTGTCATGCGATCAACACCCAGCTGGGATGTAGCTCTCTCATGTCTGTAATGAAATTAAATTGAATATGTTTCATGCTTCATTACCCACAAGCCAAGCAAAGTAGCAATTTAACAACCTGTCTAACTTATCAAGACTTAAACTAAATATATCACTGAATAGCATGGTTAATGTGATTAAGTGCAGTTATGCAATGTTCTTGACAAAATTACCTTGTGGATTCCATTCAAAGCAAAAAAAATTGAATGTTGAGCAAAATATTGAAAGAGTGCAGTTTGTTTTGTGAAGTGTCAACTGAAGCATAGACAAAACAAATAAATCTAAAATGGATGGGTTTTGGGGAAGTGGGTAAAGAATTTGGTTTCCGAGAAAATGACTAATGAAATTAACTGATGCATAAACAAACAAAAAAAATACATCTGAAGGGGAAGGGTTTTGGGGAAGTGGGTAAAGAATTTGGTTTCTGAGAAAATGACTAATGAAATTAGGCATAAAAATGTATTTAAAATGCACACATACATGATGGGATCAGGACCCATATCATTAAAAGAAGTCTCCGCATTATATTGTTCATGTAAAGAGATAAAACTTTCAAGCTGACTGATTGGGTATTAGAATTGAAATAACAGTATGATACAAGAAAAAATGTTTATATAATTACGTTATTTTGAAATCCTCACAACCTAGATAACGTAGGGCTGATGACTGAAAAGTCATAGAATATATGTATTTGACATTATGAACAGATATATTATTAATTAAGCTCACAAAACACAACTGTGCAAAACATAACCATTTTAAAATAGTATGCTTCTGTATCTTATGCATACTATTACCATGGTTGATGAAATAGTTTTTTTTAAATCTGGATTTGATTTTTTTCCAGAAGGTGAAGCAAATGCTTTTGCTATAGTTTAATGACAGCTAGCTATTTATTTATTTATTATTTATTCAAATATATTTAAATATAGGACAACAATATTCAGACAAAGTTGTTTTTCAAGTTTGTCCTGTTACAAAAAACATAAAACAATCATCATAAATATATATAAATATGTACATAAAAGACTTATACAAAATAAAAGCAAGTTATAATATCATAAAGCACCACTTAGGATCAATTTGTTATGTTTGAATTTGATCATATTTAAATTACTATCACATTTTAAATCTGCAGGCAAAACATTCCATAATCTACCAGCTGTGGATACAAAGTTTTTAGGTTGCGACATATTTTCAAATGGTATAAATACATTCATGCTGTCAAAAGACCTTGTATTACGTAAAGCAATTTCACATTCCACTGTAATATTATTACAAAGGTATTGAGGAGCAAGTCCATTTATAAATTTAAAAATGAGAAGTATGTTAAAATATTGAAATCTTTGTTGAACGTTCCATATAAAAACAGGGACATTTTTTGGGTCCTTACTGACACTGCTGACATCAAAATGCTTAACTTTTTGTCACCTTCCTGACGTCAGGATGCTATCCATACTGACATTCAGGAGGACACCATTATTGACAACTTACTGACCAGTCATAGACTGAGCAGCAGTTTCACAAATGCCAGTAGGGTCCAATATAGGCTTTCTTACTGACATCAGGATGCCTGTGAAATTTCATTCTTACTGACAGTCAGGAGAAACTGTGTTCTTAGGGTTTACTGACATACCATAGATAGGTTTCAATGTCAGCATTGTTTTATTTTTGCTGTCTTACTGACATCTGGATGTGCATCAAATGACATGCAAACTGATACGAGATATTTGACAAATGTCAGTAGTGTGCAATTTTTGCCTTTTTCCTGACATCAGGATACCCGTAAATGTAACCAATAATATCATTGAACACTTTGCAGTATTGAGTCACCAATAAACGACAACAAGGAAAATTTTGAAATATGTTTATTTGTCACATTTTTTTGACATGCAATAGATTTATTTGCACACATTAATGTTGCCTACTGCGTCAGTAGTACTGACATACAATGCCGTGCATAAGCAAGTGAACCCCACTGCAAACCATCTATCTTGAAATTTATTTGTATTAACAGCACTTCAAAATTAAAACAGCATCATGAAATTAGGCTACACTAACTAATCTGGTCTCCTCTAATCATGATAAACAAACACTTTCTGGATTATTAGCCTTTTTGGGAGTTTCACTTAAGCTGGCATTTTACTATGCTGTTAGGTATCACATTCATTGAAAAGATCACAAGCGCCAGCGGCAAAATTACACTAACTACCTAATGTTTTATTATAAGCCAAAGAGCAAGCAATGATAAATTATTTTTAAGGCTGGCGCCTGTGAACAGATATTCAAAATGACAATTTATTCACAGATAGCTTATATAGTATACTTAATAAATTTGATATATCTGATTTTATGCATTTTATTAGCGATATAACAACTAGCCTATGTGTCATGAATTCATAATACAATTTCATGACTGATAACCAATGCAATAAAGTTTACATATGGCACAATTACAATGTATGAGACATATATATTGTGTATGAATTTTATTTGAGGTGTCAATTAGTTCTTAGCATTATACTTTGATTTCTATAAAAATCTTTTTATATTCAATTATGTTATATGGCTAGCGGAAATCCTGGCTTCTGATTGGCTGAGAGCTGTGCAATATTTTCATATATGACATTTTATATTGCATTGGGTGGCAGAAGAGGTATTTTCTAAGTATAAACAAATTATTGTACCTCCGTACTTTAGCACACAAAGGGCAATTACACTGTAACAATAACAAATTGTCATTTGCTGCATTTTGCATAACAGGCAATTAGGATTGTGTGACTGGAAGGTTAGCAACTCTTTCATTAAAAAAAAAATTTACAATTTGTTGTCAATGAAATTGATGGCTTTTGTGAGGTTAAAAAAGATTAAAAAACAAATTGAATATCGTTGTGGGTTGCCATTACAAGCATATAAGTGTGTCAATTGTCAAGCAGGCCCTGAAATTGTCTGCCAAGTTAATATCATTTATCACATCTTGTGTATACTTCAGTTACATTTGTAATATTTATTGTCAATTATTATTTTTATAACTCTTCAATTGAAAAAACAAATTGTGCATGTATTTGTAAAGACATGTGTTTTCTATGAAGAAAAATAAAGATTACACCAGATGAAGGTTGCGAAGGCATATTCACTCTATGTAAATTGAAATGCCATATAATATAACAATTACTGCACAGTCTCTCGTGCAATATGTTATTGCTTCAGCGCGTGCTCCACATCGTGCACTATCTGTTGTCTTGGATGCAAAAAATGTATGTGCTTGACATTAAGAAAAAAGTCAGCACTAAAAATGTGAATCAGAACTCTTTAGGAAAATTAAGCATTACTGCACAGTATCTCGTGCAATAGCAGTTTTTATGGCACCTCGACAACCAATATTGCACTACGCTTTGCCTGATCTATCTTGTTGGAAACTTTATGTAAAGTGTCTATTTCAATCTCCCAAAACTAATTTATAGGAAAAAAAAAGGGATATACACTTCACACTTGATTAATATATATATCTTTTATTCGACAGCTTCCTGTCATTCATGACATATGTGTCATAATGTAAACAGAAAATACAAAGTAAATGACATACAGTAACAGTTAAAGAATAATAGAAAAGTAGTAAATAAAACTAGGTTCCAGCTACGTTAAAGATTTGTTACAATACAATAGCAACATAATAATGTACAGTTTTCAATGTGAAGTTCAATCTTGTTATATTTACATATATAAATCATACAGCATTATCCATAGCAAATGATCTAACACATAGGTAATTAAAAGGAACGTATATACATGTATGTAAAAATATACAAGATCAAAGATATGGTATACAAATGTTCATAATGCAGAGACTCAGAATGGTCAACATCTTTAATGTCAGACGATGGATGATGACTCAAACGTTTATTAGGCATCAACATTTACCAGAAATTTTCCAAGGGATTTTAGCAACTCAGGCTCTTTTGATTTCATGATGGTCTTAAATCTATCTTCACTATTTAGTTGCTCAAAATTATCTATGTAATCATTAGCTACTTTAAGGAGTTCCTCACGACTAAGTTTATTATGCGGACATACTATGAGACAATGTTTTTCATCTTCAATTTCATGCATACTGCATTTTAGGCATAGCCTCTCAGCTGCTGGCAATATAGGATTTTCATGTCTACCTGTTTCAATACGCAAATTATGTGAGCTTACTCTAAATCTGGCGATTTTATTATACATTTTTCTGCTTAGGTTTAATATGAGATAAAGTTCTAGTCTATAATCAGTCTTGAAGAGTTTATAGGTTCTAAGTTTTGGCTGTAACGTGGAATCATTTATTTCAGCTAATATAGTATCCTGACATTTATCATAAATTTTAGATTTGAATGTTTTAATAATGGATTCTAGCTCATTATTAGCAAGTCTTAAATGGTCTCTTTGCGGATAATGTTCATTGAGTATATGAATAATTTTTGCAACCCAAGCGTTATTACCAGAAGTGTTAATCTCTTTTTGCTCGTTTAAACATTTTTTAAGAATATTATTAGCTGGCAGTCTTTCCAGTTTAATCCAGAAGTTGATTATTCTGAACTTTTGCCGCACATGTAATGGGAATCTGCCTGTCTCACTATACACTGCTTGTGATGAGGTCTGTCTCCTAACTCCCAGCATATTTTTCAGATATCCTAATTGTATCTTTTCTAGGTTATTAACAGGTTTGTGACTGGACCATAGTTCACAATTATATTCAAGGACTGGTAAAATATATGTGTCAAACATTTTTAGAGCAAGTTTAGGAGTGATGTATCCTAATGCCTGCTTAGTGTCACTTTGCAAAGCAAAAAGTGCTTTTTGGGCTTGTGTAACAAGATAATCAGTCATTTTTACATGCATGTTACGTTTGTTAGTTAACCTAGATATTTGGTCAAGGTGTCAACGTTTTCAATTAGTTGTGTATTGCCATATTTCATTATTTTAGTCTTTCCTACATTAACAATGAGATGCCACTTTTTGCAGAATTCATGAAGGGAATTTATGCTGTTTTGAAGAGATGTTTCGGAATGTGCTATTAGAATTATATCATCAGCATATGATATATGTGTGAGCACCAGAAATTAATGATGTTGTCAGTGGTCTAGAATCAAACTAAGCCTATATATAACACTAAGCCTATATATAATATAGATCATTGTCTTTACTCTATTGTGTACAGGACTAACAAGCTTTGCTTTTAAGTGTATTCATGTACACAGTAACGAGCTGTCTTCAATTAAACCATAGTTGTATGGTAAATAATGTTAATATGGTATGCAGCCTGCTACTGTAAATCTTGTACCGCAAGATACTGTGAATCTACCCTGCGGCATAATACTATACAATTTACAGTTAAGGCAAAGAAAATAGCATTCTTCTGTAATTTATCCAGCAAATCACTGTGAAATACACCAAATCCACTATAAAGCATGTCACCGCATATTTTACAGGACTATACTGTAAAACTACCCTGCACCATAATACCATAATAGCATTTTACTGTAAGTTACAGTACAACAGTAATTTATGGTAAGGTGCCATTTGTATGATTTTACGGTAGTGATCATCACGCTTTAACAGATCCATGCATGCGCTGTAGATTTTACAGTAAACATCTGTTTGCTTTACATATTAGACTCAGACTCACACTTGAATTTATTCGGCAAAAAGAAAAAAAGAAAAAGAACACACATACATGGTAAACAGACAGGCAAATACATTTCCAAAAGAAATAGTTAATTAATACTTTAAGAAATAAAACAATATAAATTCTGGGACTACATGACCATATATATATAAATTCTGGGACTACATGACCATATATGGCTGCTGGAGGGGGATCACCCATTATTCATTCAGCTGACTATGTCTAGGAGAAAAGATGTTATTCACAGGCTCAGGTTCAGTGGTATTAGTACAGAATGAAAAAGAACATTAGGTTTTTTTTAATTTTTAAGCGCAATAGCTGAGATACTTTGTTTAGGAAAATGTAGGTATATATTTATAAATTTATGGTTAAATAATCGATTTTGACAAATATATGAATAAAGATATCAACATCATCAATTATTAAGGTGGACCGACTTATACTGTAATTTTCACAGCAAAATACTGTGAAAAATATGCTAGCTAAATACCGTAAAAACAACAGGAAATTTGTAACAGTGTAGGTTTTTTCTTTAAGTTGGCTTTTTTGATTTATTTGTAAATATTCTTCACTTTCAATAATTGTCATTGGAGGCTAGACCAGCAAATTATGACTGTGACCTAATGGGGAGAAAAGTAACAGAGCCTACCGAGAGCAATAGCACCGTAGCATATACAAAGAATATGTACCAAGAAGCGCCACTCCCTATACTTCACATTGTAAATGCTGCACCTCCTTTTCCCAGCATGCATAGTGCGTCGGAGTTCTGTAACGTCCCTGGTGGATAATGAAATTCATTCAGAAACTTCCAGTCAAGTGCCTAGATTTGCCAATTTTACATGAACATTACAGTAAAATGTCATTTCCACATTATTTCATTGTCATAATGGGCGAATGGAGCTAAATATTTACCATATGTACGAGGTCAACAAACACCAGAATCTGGATGCTATCATGTCCGTATCATGGCATATGACGTCATAATCAGTCAGTATGATGTCACTCAATTGTACCGATTGTTCTCTGTTCATGACGTAATCAGTTTGGTTAATAATGCATCTCCTTTTCCCTGAGGCATAGCACGACCTACTTACGAGAATGTCACTACATCATTGTTGCATTGATGACTTCAAAGAATAGATGACGTCATCAAACAATACGTTTAGCTCCTAAGCTTTTTTATACAGGAAATTCCGAAAGCTCACGTGGCTCTACCTAGCGTATATTCCTCGACTTCCACTACCCACAATGCTTTCTGAAGTTTGAATTGGTCAGATGGATCGTACCGAAGGCTGATCCAAAAAATGGCTGCCATGCCATATGTTCATGTTCAAGGCCATAATGGGTCTGAAGCTTAGTGTAATGTTATTTTTATTGGTTATTTACATTGCTATATTTTGTTATTATTAATTGTAATTGAGAATGCGAAACCAAATAGATATCAGCCTAATCAGGGTTGCTAGATATATCTCCTTGATCTCCTGCACCAATCTACTCACTTATTAGGAATAGCATTTCCTGGAATGTGATGATGTGGCAGGAGGGCAAGAGGCAAACCCCTCTGATTGGTTGAGAGGTCAAAAGATCAAGCTGGGCTTGCCTCTGGGCAGACAGTTGAAGTTTGGATGTGAAAAGGATAAGAAGTATTCATGATTGTATCTATAGATCAGTTTGGATTTAATAAAACAGATATATGACAAGTCATGGAGTTGTGAGATAATTCAAAACACAATATTAGGTTTATACGACCAGCCGCCACAAAATGACATAACGAGTCCACACCATGTTACAGATTTACCCCAGGGTTAGGGTCCTTTAATGCCTCAGCATCGACATGGAGTACAAGTTAAGAGCTCATGCTATGGTGCCATAGTCTCTGTTCTAAATACAATTCTTAACTAGTAACCAAAGTCTTTCAATTATCACAGCCCTTCAGAAACTATTTCAGACATGAAAACTAGACTGTGCATTTTTCACGAGCACTTGAATTATTTTGCCCAAATCGAGGTTTCTTATACATAATATATTGTATCATGTATACGGAGCTGCTGCCAGGCACTAAGATAAATTCCAGTGTTCGTGGCATATTTAGAGTTACAGAAATATTGCTTGGTGACATTAAAATAACTACAGTAATGCACTTAGTTTCGTACTGAGTTGTTTGATATCATTGCATTATATTCTTACTGATCAATTTCTAATCTTTGCTTATTTCCAGGATTTTGATATCTCGTTTAAACGGAAGACAGCTAGAAACCTTGGCATAATTCACATATTTTTTGCCATTATCATAGCAGCTGCAATAGGTACTTCACTAGGAATTCAAGGGATTTCTGTACTGGGCATTGATGGAGTGGTGATCATCATTACCTTGGTTGGACCTCTCATTGTAAGTGGTCTGGTGACACTTCATGCTGAATATCCTTATTAAATACAATATCAGGATTTCCTGATGCCTCAGCCTCTCAATGTCTCAGAGCTACTGGTCTAAATCCTAGCTAAGATACTTTATGACCAGATGCCAAAGGTAATGAGATGAGATGTTGAGGCGTTTTTGGTGCACATAACATTTTTACCCCATCGGTAATGGGGTCTTTTAATTGCCTCAGCATTGACACTGAGGATAACAAGAAATGTTTGTGTGGGAAAATTTCGTGAATACACCTTTTTCAATATCCTTTTTTGATTTTTTGATTTTTTTTTTTTAAATTGGAGGTAATGGACAACAAAGAATCCGAAACAAAGCAAAGAAAAAACAGTTTTTATCTAAAGCATAAATTTAAATATTTGACCAATAATTTATTAGAATTTAGATTCCCAATCTTCAGATTCATTATAATCGATGAATTTACCTTCAGAAGGCTTTGATACTTTAAAATCTCCTGAAAGTAAATTCATTGATTAATACATTTTTATGATTGTGACTTATGATGTTCTTGACATTGGCCAAGGCTAATTAATTTGATTTATAATTTGTTCTCAATGCGTTCAAAAGAAATATACATTTGTATATATATATAATTAAAAGGGATGCTAAGACAACACCTCAACTCCATATGTGACTCAATGATGTCATATTTAATTTACAAAATTTGTTTAATTTCAGTTTTTTGTGGCTGGAGTATTAGAAGTAGTATCAGCAACTTCGAAATCAGTGAGTATTCCATGCCCCACTATGAATGGGCAGAGAAAGTAACAGAACCGTCAGGGGGCACTATGACCGTAGTACATAAAAAAACAATATGAAGACGTCACTCTACTAATCTTGCATTGATGATGTCACACCATACATGATGTCATCATACAATACTTAAGTCTATGGTGTGTCAGTGACCCCTTGTTCTCTTTGATGCATTGCAACTCTTTTCCGACATTTTGATGTGTCCATGTTTTGAATATTCGAAGATTAATTATTCTTTATTTGCAAAGATGGTCAATGAACTTTCTAGTGTAATTTGAGATCATATTAACAACAATAATTTTCGGAAATAGTGTGAACTGTGACTCATCACGACCTAAGTTATGGGTAAATTCTTCATAGTGTGCCCTGCCCTTTCTGACTTCAGTGCAGTTTCCACTTTTTAAGACCAGTTCACACCTTCACGATTTTGACAGCAATTTTTCATGACAAAGAAATGAATATGATCGCAACAATCTTAATGTGTTGTGGGTAATCTATAGACTTTCTCAAAGGTCGAGGAGTGCAATACAATTTAGAATCTAGGTCATACGTAGTTTGGTGGACGGTCTTCCGAGGTAATTCTTACACCACGCTATTACTATTGTTGTAATAATTACATTGAATAATTTAAACTTTTCTGCTTCATCCGTGACATCATGATGGTTTTACAGCCACTGATTGGTCCGTTCTGTAAACTCTGATGCTTAGAGCATGGTGTGACATCATGCCTACACATAGTAAAGCCAGTTGGACAGGAGTGTGATGTCACCGTTTACAACTATTCGAGTAGCTGGGTGACCTAATGGTTAAGGCATCCACCAATTCCACATTGGCCAGCTCTGCTAAAGGTGCTGGGACCCGGGTTCGATCCAAGGCCCAGGCACTATTCATGACCTACAGCCCAGCTGGATGTTGATCGCATGATATGTTAAATTGGAGGTGCCTTGTACTCAGTGTCAATGCTGAGGCAACTAAAAGCAACACCCGTGGGGTAAATGTGTACCATGGTGTAGACTCCAAGTCTTATCATCTCATCATTAAGTCTGTCTCAGGCTGCTGGTCATATAAGCTTACTAAGCCAGTAGCATTGAGACGTTAGCATTCATCACACTAAAAGCTCAAAGCTTCTTAGTTTTGTAGCACTGTTGCTGATCGCCCTTTAGTAGCAACAAACACTACTTGTCATCAAACTGCTAAACTGTTTTGATAAAGTCTCAAATTTGTCAGAAAGGCTTTTACAAAAATGTCTTGTTAGGATTGAGTATATTGTTTTGTTTCTTTAGGAAATGAAGCATAAAATTCATGCAAGCACAGGAGAAAACTACGACATATTTTTCTAAAAATCATATGAAAATTAAAGAATGATTTTACATAATTATTACAACGATAACATGATGTAGATGGTTGTAGATGGTTGTAGCAAAAAAAAATGCTGTCATTATGCACAAAGTATGGTATGAAGTGATGTTATCTGTTTGCAATTTTCAGGCCGTATCAATAGCATCAATGGTGTTCTCCATTTTGAGCGCTCTCATCAGTGTTCCTATGTTCTCATTCGGAATATACTTTTTTGTGCTAACGTCTCCTGGTATATCAAGAATAAAAGATGAAGTAAGTTCACCGACGGATCTTTTTTAATCTATTCACCATATATATACAGCACCACCTCTGACCGTCAATATGTTTTGTATGATATTATCCTAGATGAGCCGATTTGCCTTTTAAGAACTTTCGCAGCAGTTAAATTTCTGAAATAACATTTCAAACAAAACTGGACTCACTGGTCTAACGTTTTTTTATGCGAAACTGTTGTTTTCAGTTCATAACAAACCTGAGGCTAGTTTATTCTTGTTAGTCAAGGAATCTGTCCTTTCCGACGGCACCATTTTGTGTAAGCAATACATTGTGGGAGGAGCCAAAAATGAAAACGAGGGGCTGACGATTGACGTCATAAACAAACTATGTCACTTCAAGTCTTGTGATGTCATCAGTATGTATTCTCCCATAATTCTCAGTGCAAAATGGCGATGAAGTTTTAAAATCAGAGCTGGGGTAGTTTTCAGAGAATAAATAACAATTTTCAGATCACTGCCTTCATTTCTCTTCAAAAATAAGACTATACTTTGACTGCGAAAGTTTTTAGTGGGAAATTGGTCCAACCTCTGCAGAGGATAGATACGCCACGCCATCTAATATTATCCCTACATCAAAAAGATATTTTCTAAAGTCAAAGATATCCAACCATATCCAGTTCCTGTTAGCTGTCTCTTTTTATTAACTATTTTCACTAGTTGTGTACTTTTTCATTTGTTAGACTATACCACAAGTTGCAAGCAACATTAGTTGGTGGGGTACAATATATTTGTGTACCTAACCATATGTTGCATCCAACAGACAGGTGTATTTATTCCCCAATTGCAGCCATATCACATGAAATAGTGGGTGGCATGGGCTGGTTGCTTTCATATAACACAGAATGACGTTCATGCATGCCTAAATAAGAAAATAAAAGATATTGCTATTTCCAAATAAGGACCAAACGTGTATGGCCGCAAAAATTCTGGCACACTTACAGTTGAAATGACAGATAAATACAAACTATATAATTATGGTTTGAGTAAATTGCATTAAGCCTAATTCCCATGCGAAATGTAAACTGTTTTTTATTAAATAATTCCAAAATTTTTCTTCCAATTTTAAAAAAGTTTGAAAAGACTGAAATTAATTGGGGAATAAAATGAAAACCACAACTTGGCACTGATCTGTTTCACAGATCAGACTGGGAGGATGCTACGCACTCACCTTGTGTGATCTGTCACAGATCAGTAACTCATGTGGTTTTGCTATAGTACCTACATGACATTGATTGTTTAATCTATTATGAAATTAGTAACTGGATGTTTTCTTTCCCCCACAGTCTTTCATTATCATTGCTGCATGCACTGGAGTAATTACAGGCTTTAGTTTCCTGGAATTTATGGTTGCAATTGCTGCATCTGCAATCACATGTCATGCATGCTGTTGCCGATCCAAACCACAAGTAAGTTGAACTCCAATACGTCTTCCAGCATTGAATACCTATAGTGTGCACGTTTCTATCTCACTGTAAAACAATCCATGTAGATTTCATGATTTTTTGTTTCCATGGCAACTACTTCAATGGCTAATCAAAATTTCTTGGCACTTCGAAGCTTGATGCCTGGTTATAATTCATTAAAAAATGAATAACATGATTAAATATTCTGTCCCTAGTGTCATGAATGGGTTGCCATGGGAACGTGTTTCACTGGCAATATCTCATGAAGCCACAATTGCCATGGCCATTTTGAGAAAGCTAACATTCTATTTGGCATTTGGGGGGTAATCATTCTGGGGCCGGCCAAAATTTCATGTTAACTTTCTAGTCCACAGGATATCGAGTGCAGCATGGTAACAGGTAAAAAATTCCTCTTCTTTTAAAGAAGATAACAACAAAACAGAAAGGATTGCAATTGAACATGCAGTAAATTGCCCTTTTTGGTCCAAACCATTGAACTTTATAATAATGGCATCATAAACTTTAAGGTAAAATTACCGCATCTCTAGATCGTTGTAGTTTCTATCGTAGTCAACAGTATGCTGGATAAACCTCATCACAGTTTGGTTAAATAATTTGCCTTTAGCAACTTTGAGCCCCAGCATGGCATTAGGAGTTGGGTAGATTTCCCTAGAACCACTTGTATGCATTCTTAGCTCTCTTGGTTAACCCCATGTTCAAGGATGAATGAAGTTGAGAAAGATGGGAATGGCCTGGCAAGGGTGAAATGGTTCAGTGTGTGTTCCACATACTGGCAGACTTTAAACTAAAATATTTACTTCATATTTACATTTAATATTTACTGATATCAGGATGATGAAAATTTCAGGTCTATCCGCCTAGAACAGTACAAACTCCTTATGGTATGTATTCATGGGCAACCTAAAATTTGATTTATTTTGTAATGATGTTAAGCCCATTTAAGTACTTATTTTAAAAAAATTTCAGTTTCACATGAACATGTTATGGCATCCACACCCTACCAATATCATGGACCTTACCAACATGACAACTTGGCTTACCAACCCGACATGCCTTCCTATCAACCGTACTATCCCATTACCCATGGTAGTCGACCGCCAAATGTGGATAGTAATTGGCATGTGTATGGAAGAGAACCTCCTCCTAATTCATACTATATGTCAAAGGTATACAGTCATAGCTTACTGTCAAGATATTCTTTATATTTGTTTAGATGTTCATTATATTCAACAAAAATACAGCATCAATGCCAAAGCCGAAGACATTTTTTAATGGTTATTATAGTTTTGAAGCTTTGTGAGATGCCAGAAATTTAAATTTTTCAAAATACAAAAATGTGTATTCCCTATTTATTGGTCTTCTATAAAATCAATGATATTTCATACCTAATGGCATGGGGGACAAAAAAAACCCGAAGTTTGGTTACATTTTTGGACAGGATTAATTTAGCGTGAAGGGTTCACAGTATTTGTCCGCTCACCATCTAGTACTTTTGCATACATGCATTGAGTCTTTTGCATTAATGCATTGAGTCTTTTAATTCAACAATAGGAAAGAGCGAAGATGATGAGAAAGAAAGAAGACAAGAGGAAGGAAATGATCAGAAAAATTGAGAAGAAACACATCAAAGAAAGGGTAAAAGCAGAGAAGAGGAGAAAGGCAAAAACAAATAAATCCCGCAACTGGTATTCTGGAGGAGGAGGAGGCTGTGGTGGAGGAGGAGGCTATGATGGGGGAGGAGGAGGAGGAGGAGATGGAGGAGGAGGAGGAGGAGGTTGTGGAGGAGGAGGAGGAGGAGGAGGAGGAGGAGGAGGTTGTGGAGGAGGAGGAGGAGGTTGTGGAGGAGGAGGTTGAGGAGGTTAAAGGGTTAAAAATTGGGGGGTGGGTTGGTAAGGTAAGAGGAAGAAGAGGAGGGGAGGAGGAGCTGGAGGAAATGATTGAGGGGTACAACAAATGGAATGTGAAAACAGTGTACCTTGTTCAGAATCACTTTTCATAGCTTTAATTAATGTATTAACACAATTTCAAGAATAAACAAAACCCTCATGGTTCACGGTGGTTGTATTCAATGGAATTTCCTATTTTTAAGTTGAAGGCCACACCTCATGTAGTGGTCAGACCATGTTACGGCAGGGTTAACTCATTTAAATATAATGTTTGGGTCTCAGCTGATTGGCTAGTCTTGAGCACTATCTAGACATTTTTGCCGGTGCCTGTGCTGGAGTGTAGCAGACGTGGTATTATGGCAAAAAAAACAAAGACAATTTGGCACCATTTTTAAAGAGCACATGTTGTGATCCGTCAAACAGCGTGGGACAAATATGATAATTGCACGTTTAAACTGATGTACAAGGTATGAAAGAGATCAAGATAGACTATTAGAAACAACTAATAGCACTCAGATCAAAATATGGTGCCTCATTGGCACATATATCTTTTGTACAAAAATAAAATATCTATGGGTTTTGTGGCCTCCAATATTGAATGGACTCACCTGTGTTAGTCCCATTTCTGGGGAATGGCTTGGTTCTTTTTAATTTTTGAGTTGAAAGCCTATGTCTTATAGTCAATAGTACTGTAGATGTGTCAGCTTGTCATATCAGAAATATGTCAACTAATGGTCAACACTCGAGTTATATTTGCAGCAATTGTGTTTTATTTGCAGTTACCAATTTTCCTGGCTTTTAAAAAAGTAATCTAGGCCTAACTAATTAATATGTCACAGGCCTATATGGAAAATAAATTGATTGATTGATTGATTGATTAATATTTTGGCCAATTATCTACATTTTTCATTTTTATAAATTATTTGTTTTACACAAAGAGTAATAAGACATGGATGCAATTGTAAACGTACTGTACCATTGCCTTGTAAACAAGCAGCAGCCAACAATACAATTTGAGAATGTTTTTTTATATATAATGGCAAATTATCTTTTTTAAAGTGAAAATACTAGATGTTATAAAAGCAAAATTTCAAGTCTGTGGGTATACATCTTGGGAAAATATGGATTTTCCACGTCTGCCCTGCACATGTCCCTGCCCTCTTGGATTATGCAAATATATCAGCTATATTTCTGCTAGGACATAAATGGTAAATGCAATCAGCACTAAAATATTTTAGATGAAGTAATTTACTGTGAGTAGTGAAGTTAAAAGGTAAAGGTAGGAGTGGTGTTTACTCGATCGTGGCACCCTAGCAGCCTCTCACTATAAAGCTGAATAACTACACTGAACCTGCCGGTGGACCTGTTCAAGCATGAGCTTTTCTCAACTCCCTGGGGAGTATACAGCACCTTACACCGAATTACCTGCGGGGGGCTAAGCAGCTAAGCACTCTACTATCGTCTTCACTATCCATAGCCAGCTCCCCATTTACACTGAGGTGGATTGGAGTGAAGAGTAAAGATGATCTGCTCTGTTGACCATAACATCTTATTAAAGCTGTTTTGCATTTGTAAAGTAATGTTACATTAACTTGTGCCCATACAAACCTGACTAATAGCCTATGATTTAATTAATACTGTCTTCGTCTTCTCAGACTTTCACCAGACAATCACTGAATTTGCTGAAATTAACCCTGGGTCCCTGGCTAACATTCCATCGAAAAATCATGAAATATTAACAGGCTAGCTGTAACTTAGGGAGACTTTTGGTGGAGCGATAAATCCGTGAAAATACATTAATATTAAAACCATGTGTTCAGAAGTCAATTTGTAGATCATGTAACTCAAACTTATATTGTTAAATGATCAGTCAGTAAACAGATAACCAAATATTACAATCTAATAATACGAAGTGTAAAAGTTTAGCCTTTTCTTGAATTTAGGATTAGAGGTAAAGTTGCATTCACCTAAAAAGTGCCGATAATATCAAATGAAAGTTTTCCAGTATAACCACTGTATGACTAGTAGAGTATGTCTGAACAAAATACAAAAGAATTCTGGGTTCAATACCTATAAGACTATAAAACAAATTATACCTGTCTTATTAAATTGCCTGATTAAAGGGATTTAGCATGCATGGGATTGCATAATGTTACAGCTATACATAATATAATAATTTGATTGTCTGTATCTGTGTAATGATATCATTAAATGTTCATCTGAAAAATATGTTTGATGAATGCCTGTGTCTTTTATGTCATGGGCAGAATTATAATGTGGGGCATATTTACTAGTGTGCATGCTTTAGGAGGGACGAATACTGCTGCAAGGCACTGTACTCTTAATTCTAAAAAGATTTGTGATATCATTGAAACATACATAATTTCCACAATTAAGAAAAAAGTAAAAAATAAATATATGTCAATGTGAAGCTTTGAAAGTGAAAGTATTACGATTAAGACATTTTAAAAGCCAAATAACATGTGTTTAGGTACACTGGTAGGTAAGACCCAGTTTATACAGGTTTTAGAAAACATGAATTTTTCACAATATTATATAGTATTATTTATGGCCATAATGACACCAAAAGGCACAACAAAAATATTTTAGACATATAATAGCAAAGCATGTAGGTACAATAGTATCAGAGTACTGCTTAGGAAAAGCAAAAAAATTTAAAAATGTTTTCCCAAATCCTTTAAACAAAGTTGAGACATGTCAATGAGAAAACTAATAAGATACAAATTATATCAATGTTTATACAATAGTAGTAGTAAGAACAGTAGGATACCGGAATTTATAGTACTAAAATATACACCGGAGGGCAGTAAAAGCACCTGGATATACACCTAACAAGTAGGTGCTGCCATCTACCTAGTAGTGTTATAGTAAACCCATGTTAACATGCTAATACCTGTATATAAACTAATTAGTGTATATACATTAAAAAAATAAGCCAGGTATACTTATAAACGAATTACACAAATTACATCAATTAAGTTCACATAGTACACCCACTGTAAGTAGTGCAAGTAGAACTCATTCTGTGCTAACAATACCATGAGAGTATATATAGTTCTGTACAATAAGTTTATTAGTACACTGTATGTAATTAGTGTAATCTGTATTCTTAGTTTAGGTTAGTATACTGAGTGCAATAGTTCAATTAATGTAATGAGTGTCTTAGTTTACACAAGTCTACATATAGGTATTACTATATTAACAAAGGGCTGCTACTAAAATAACCACCAGAGGGCAGTAAATATATCTACATATACACCTATCAAGGAGTTACTGCCACCATAGGAAAGTTAAGAAATATATACTGCCATAGCACATGCTGACTCAAAATCCGTGTATGAATTCCTAGGATGCCGGTGGCACGGTCACACATGCCTCAAAGACAGGCATGCTTGAGACCTCAGGACAGGGGCCACTCTGGAAAAGATCCAACAGAGAACACTCTCAAGGCTTAAAGAAATCAGTGACAAAGGGTACAACGTTGCTCATGTGTGGGAATGCCAGTTTGACAACATGGTAAAATGCAACAGAGAACTCAAGGAGTTTGTAGCATCCATGGATTTGGTAACTCCTTTGAAAATACGTGAATCGTTCTTTGGGGGACGCGTATCCCCAGTATCCCTGTTTTATGAAGCAGCAGAGGGTGAGCAGATCAAATACTATGACGTCACTTCTTTATATAGCTATGTCAACGTCATAGCAGAATACCCTACATGTCACTCTGAGATCATAACAGAGCAAGCAAAAATGGACTACACTCTACAGTCCTACTATGGACTGGTAAAGGTTAAAGTAGCCCCACCCCGAAAACTCTTCATACCGGTGCTCCCTGTGAGGTGCAATGGTAAATTGAAATTTCCCCTGTGTTCCCAGTGCGCAAGGTTGGAGAGAGTGAAGCCTTGCCAGTGCAGTGATGCTGAGAGAGCCATTGTGGGTACCTGGACAACAGAGGAGGTCAAAGTTGCCATTAAACACGGCTACAAAATTGTCATAATTTACGAAATTTACCATTACCCAGAAATAATTCAGGATAGCAATTGCAGCATATTTCAGGACTATGTTAAGATGTTCCTTAAGGTCAAACAGGAAGCCTCAGGCTACCCAAGCTGGGTTGAGTCTGAGCAAGACAAGGACAATTATATCAAATATTATCATGAGAAGCAGGGGATACTCCTGGACAAAGCCAAGATATTGTACAACCCGTCCCTGAGGCTGGTCTCCAAGCTGTATGCCAATACCTTGTGGGGCAAGTTTATTCAGCGAGGTGACCTCCCCGGCACGCAGTACATTAAAACTAAAACCGAATATACCAAAATCAGAAATGACCCCACCAAAGTGATAACCAATTTCCACATCGTCACTCCTGAAGTGATTGTGGTAGAGTTAAAATGTGCTGAAACGTTTGAGGAGGAGAACACCTTCACTAACGAGATTATAGGTACATTTACCCCATCACTAGCTCCCCTACACCTGTTCAGCAAACTTGAAAAGACATGGGAAAAAACGCTGTATTTTGACACTGACTCTGTTATTTTTGTGCAAAATAGTGGTAAAGAGGTCTTAGAAACAGAAGACCTTCTTGGTGAGCTCACCAATGAGTTACCAAGTAACACACACATTAAGACATTTCTATCCACAGGTCCAAAGAGCTACAGTTACAAACTGAACAATGGTGAGAGTGTCAGCAAAGTCAAAGGTATAACCCTTAATTATGTGAACAGCCAAATCATTGATTTTGACTCAATGAAAGATGTAGTTATGGATGAAATTGATAAAATTAAACTGCCGGTGTCCAAACAGATATCTAGGGTGAAACAACTGGGCATTGTGTACAACAGGCCCTATACCAAGACATTTAAGAAGGTTTTCACAAAACGTGTTTTTGCACCAGACAGTTTCAAAACATATCCCTATGGTTATTAGAGAGAGATAGATAGATAGATAGATAGATAGATAGATATACAGATAAATAGATTGACAGATAGACAGATAGACTGCCAATAAGCATAACAATGTTGTAGCGTGTTTTTTAAGCGGTTTTGTTTAGTTATTATGTTATATAATATATATTATGATGTATTATTTTTACTTTAGCCAATTAACTAGACAATTTGTGTCGAATGTATACACATGTTATTACACTGTAGAAAATGTTATAGATGGCTGTGTTTTGGCATGTATCCCACCCACTCTTGGTGATTAGACATTTTATAGCTTTTATAGATTTTGTTATGTAGCACCAGACATAATAGAGTGTTGCCAATTTTGTTACTGTGACCTACAGAAAACTTTCTATGCACAGTTCCGTGAATATCATATTAGGTGTCAAGCCAAAAGGGCCAAAAAAAAACAAAAGCAAACTGATAAGACAATCCATTGCGCATGACAGTGCATTCAGATGCATCACCACTCATTACAAAATGGCAGGAATAGTTACACTCATCACCTTTCTTGCTATATGTTTCATAATAAGTGCAGCCAAAGGAGAATACTCCTTTTCCTGTGGAGAGAGCCAGGAAATGTTCGATTTGTGCTCATGTGTGTATCTTAGCAATGGGAACGTCACCACCACGTGCGACAAGTCTCCCTTCCTTGTGAAGGTCCCCAGTTTTCCTGCAAAGCTCGCAGTGTTAATTGGAAGAATCGATATGACTGGGACTAAGTTCTGAAATGTGCAGGAAACAACACCCATTCCACCAGTTGTCTGCACAATAACACCAGGCGAGTCTTTTTTATGTACTTGTGCTTTTATTTTTAGTATTCTTGAACACACCAGATGCAATGTCACTCATATGTATTATTAATACTTATGTGTTTTATTTTTAGTAATCTTGACCACCCCAGATGCACTGTCTCTCTCAACCGGCAGAAGCAGAAGCGCTAATCCACCGAAAGATGATAATACAACAACTGCACAGAGTGAAGTCTTCCAAAAATTAAGCACCCGCAGAGTCATGCGCCACAGTTCCGAAGCAAGCAGGGCACGTGACACCACAACAACAACACTACTAGCCAAGTTGACGAGAGCTTTAACCACTCAGCGAACACTGCACACGAAGCAGCAGCAGCAGCAGCAAGATACTGTCTCACCAACACTTCTCACTCTGTATACAACAGGAAATTCTCTGACCCCGCCAAACTCCCCCGAGGCTGTCAGGCTGTCTGCTGGAAAGGGGACTTCACGCTGGCCATTCGAGTTCAGCTTTGATATATCATTGGACACTTGCTGTCTGATGTTCCTTGTGGGATACATCTGTACAAAGGTGAATAATTATTATGTGTAGTGCATTTATTATGATAAAAATGAAAGTGTTATGTGATCACTGAGACAAAGTTTTTTGTTATGTGGCTTTTTTTTTTTTTTGTACATTTGCAGGCAGGCTGCTCCCTTGCAAGGTACTTGATGGACAGAGTGAGGAGGAGGAGGAGCAGGTTGACCATAGAAGAGGAAGCATCTAACCCTGTGTATAACCCCGGCAGCTATACTAACCGATATTCACGATTTACGGAGTCGTATTTTTTTGTTTGTTTTGATGTAAATCTAACATGACATGACATTGTATTTTGTGCTATATAAATATATATTTGTGTTTTAATAAAAGCAGTTATTAAATAAAAACCATACATGGTCTTGTACACACTGAACACACATGTTGTTCGTAATGTCAAAAAAAGAGAGAGCGACAAAAAAAAAGAAAAATGTTACCATCTCAGCCAGTTAAGTTCAATGATGTGGAATTTAGAGTACACAGTAAAACGTAGCTGTAGACTTCAAAGACCACGTAACTATACGAGGAACCTGGAAGAATGGTCGCATCCTATGTGTATTAATGTTTTGAAAATCTTTTATAATCACTGCATTCTCTGAATCTGCTTTGTGGTTTGCAATGGACAGAAACTGTACTTAAAACACAAGATGCCTGGTTATAGATGGCGCTGGCTACTCCAGTCCACCAGTTGTAGCAGAATCATATCAGAACATATATTAGTGATTATTTTCTGGAATGAAATTCACAGATATCAGCAGGTGAGTACCTTTTTGTGTTTTTTTTTGTGGCAATTTTTAAATACAAACGCATGCTAGTATTTAGATATTAAATAAAGAGAAAGAAAACGGAAAAAAAAGACACAGGGCTATAAAAATACCCAGCAGACCATAATGTGGCTTTTTAATTGTACAAAAAAAAAAAGAACAGCTAGCACAACAAAAAAATCTTTTCTGTTCCTAGACAGTGGTGGAAGCAGCTGAACTCATGGACTCTGTGTCATCATCGGCCTTAGCGTCAGGATGAGCAGGAGGAGGAGGAGGAGACTTGAGGCCTACACCCCCGCCTACAGATGTTGGGGTGGTTGCGCGCTTGCCTCTTCCCGCTGGAGGAAGAGGAGGAGGAGGAGGAGAAGGAGGAGGAGACCTGCTGCCTGTCCCCCTGCCTATGGATGTGGGGGTGGTCCCACGCCTACCTAAACCTCTTCCCCGGGACGTCCTAACACTGTGTGCCGCTGGTGTCCCAACGTCAAAGGGTGTCTCAGGAACTGGGGGCACCACAAGCACAGGGGACCTCGCAGGAGCCAACCCTCGCCCCACCCCTCCTGAAGCTGATGCACCTTGCAGCAGAGTGAAAAATTCACCCATAAAGCGCCCCACTTCTCCAGTCATCCTGAAATAATAACACACAAATTACCCAAAAAAAAACACCAAAAAACCATGGAAACAATTTGTCTTTTTTCATGTTATGCCTAATTAGGGGGGGGTTACTTACATTTGTCTGAGACGGTTATCATCCCCAGTTCCAGCTACAAAGGCGTCCACTCTTTGAGCAACAGTTTGTTCAATACACCAGCGCAACTCAATGTCCCTCTACAAGCATCAAAAAAAGAAATATTTAAAAAACCATCAGCTGTAAAAATCTCTAGCATGAACAAAAAAACCAGCATAATTATATTACGGTGTCTCTATAGTGTTTTTTTTTGTCCTGTTTTCTGGGGTTTGCACAAAACAGAATAATAAAACAAAAATCTCACTCTGTACTGCGCAACTCATAGCCCCCACACATCCCAGGACAGCAAGGCACAAGGCAACACCCCCCAAAATTGTCCCTGTGGAGTGTTCAGCATCAGTATCACGGGCACCGGGGGAGACTTCGGGGCCTGACACATGCGCAACTGATGACATATCATCACACAAAACTTCGAAAGGAAGATCCACAGTGCTGCTGCCCATCAGACAGAAAACAGTACCCCTCATGTCTACGCGTACAAGCTCCCTCTGCACAACCCTAGAGAAAGAATCCAGGGGGACACCCTTCAAATCTGCATTTTTGGTGCAGTTGGCCTCGAACCCACCACTTACAAGGGGTTCGCAAATGCAGGGGCCGCAGTGGAACACATATGCCCCACAAACTATGGGTAGCGCAAAAAAAACACCAGCAGAGACTACTTTGCCTAGCATCATTGACCAAAGACGTCAGAATGACACTTTATTTTTCCCAAAGCTTAATCAATCTCTTTAAGAGGGTGTTTGGTTCAATGAATACCATTATAAACCTTAAGGAAAATAAAATACAAAACGTTTCCATAACAACGGGACTTGCACTGCAAACACAGGTGATCTTTAAAACACTCACAACATTCCCACGCTCACAGGTGTAAACATTTTCTTTGTTGATTTAACAAAACGTTACGATAAACAGCAGGCAAACCTAATGATGGTATATATGTGCCAGGTTCAGAGAACACGCCATTTTAGTTAAGGTTTACGAGAAAAAAAAAGACGTCCTATGTAATGATGGGATGCTAAGGCTTTGACGAAAAACGTAGTCGAATTAACAGGTAAACAAACAATTATGACTAAAACAGTAGACACGCGTAATGATGAGCTGCCTTAAATAAGAACAGCCATCACAGCATATATGTAACGATGAGCCGCTAAGACTACCAATGTAAAGATGAGATGCTAAGTCTTGGAGGACTACATATTTTGTCTTACTACTATAACACTAGGTATGAAAATTACAGCTAACAGCCAGCATGTACTAAATGCTAAGCTGAAAAGGAAGAAAAAAGACAGCCTATGTAATGATGAGATGCTAAGGCACGGAGGACTATGTATTTTGTTGTCCTATACCTATACAGCATCATTCCATCTCACCCTTACAACAAAAAGTGCCATCAGACTCTACGTGCAGCTTTTTTGTTTTGCGGCACGGCTTGCCGCGCCGTTCGCGGCACTAATTATTGCTGCACTGCGTGCCGCGCGGCCCATTTTACCGCTGTGGCACTTGTTACCGGGGCACGCCCCTGCCCCCCCCCTCACAAAAAAAAAGCAGGCGCCTTGCGAAAAAAGGGTATGTGCGTGTGTGTGTTTGTGTGTGTTTGTGTGTGAGAGAGAGAGAGAGAGAGAGAGAGAGAGACAGAGACAGAGACAGAGACAGAGACAGAGACAGAGACAGAGTGACTGACAGAGCGACAGAGTGTGACAGGCAGAGCGACAAGGCGATTATGCCACATCTTTTCTTTAGCAAACTTAATAATAAGGACTGATTTAATAGTGATTATATAGAGTACACTTAACCAGGTTGACTGCAGCATCCCTTCTTTGGTTATAAATAGATCTTAAGGCCTCTGCTGCGGCTGCTGCTGCTGCTGCTGCTGCTGCTGCTAATCTGTACACATGTGAAGAACACTTTCGTTTGTGTGTCATAGACAAAATTGTTTTATTTTGTTCCAGCGAAAAACACACATTAAGCGTGCCTAGACATAAGCATCTACATATACAAGGGGGCTGCGTAAATTACTTTAAAAAACTTGTTTTCAGATAGGTGATTTTGTTTTTGTTTTACTTTTCTTCCTGAAAAGGATCTAGTAATAATTACAAACAAAATACTACATCTTACAATCAGAGGTTCAAAATAATTCAACAGCAAAAAAAAAAAAAAAAAAAAAGTGACAACATGTCAACAAAGTATAAACAATCAAAATGTTTTTCAAGTATTACAGTCCGTTATTTTTCACATTCCATTACAAAATATTGTTCTTCTTGTTGAAACCAAAACTATTGTTTTTCACTAGTTTAGCTCTAGAGTGGCTGGCGAGACGGTCCCAAACCTCACACCACCCTTGGTGCACTCAGGGGGGTGAGATTAGCTTTTTCACTCCTTTCGGAGTTTCTTGGCGCCCTTGCTGACCGTCGATATGCTGGGCACTTTTGAGGTCTTCTTCGAAGAAGGGTGGCCCCCTTCCTGTTCTTCTTCTTCCCCTTCTGTTGCATCCTCATCAGAGGACTCAATGGAGAGCGCAGTCGCTGGTCTCTTGCGCCCGGAAGAAGAACTCTTGGAAGGGGTGCTAAGCTTCTTCGATCCTGCATAATCGTCCACAACCATTTCATCTTCATGTGATTTTTTCGTCGCCCCATCTTTTACGTTGTTATTAGGGTGAGGTGTACAATGAGTACACTTCATCATGGCCATTTCGTTCAAATGACTCTGAGAACATTCCTTTAATTCCTCTAACCCCACCCATTTCTTCTCCAGAGCAGGAATATTGGAAATTAGTTTGCTGAATTCTGTACTTGACATGTTTATGCCCTTCCTGGTGGGGTGTAGAGACTTCAACAGATTGTTCGTAAAGAAGTGATGGCGCAGATCTACGCTTGCGTACTGTTTCTTGGCAACGGCAAACACATTCTTGCCAATGTGTACTTTAAGCTCGGCAGGCACAAAGTCAGCTCCATCATCTTTTGTTATGTCATCTCCCGGGGTGTCATCAACAGGGACATCATCGTCTTCAATGCTGTTCTCATTGTCCATGGGGTCATCAGTTTGACATATGTCATCATCGCTCTCATAGGATTTACCCTGTCACAAGTAAAAAAATGTTTAACATTACACAGAAAAAAAAAAAAAAAAAACAGCTGTGCATCTGTCCGTCCAGCCATTCGTCACTCTATGTCTGCATATGTCTACATATGTCTGCATATGTCTGTATGTATGCATGCATATGTCCAGCTGTGTGTATGTATGTATGTATGTATGTATGTTTGTATGTATGTATGTATGTATGTCTGTATGTGTGTATGACATGAGAGTCTGTCTTTACATACATACATACATATATACATACATATAAACATGCATTCATACCTATATACATATATCTATACATACAAACATACATAAATACATACAAGCGTGCATACATTCAAAACATAGAGAGTGTAAGGCTTGCAAAATAGTGTTATATTTTAACATGGTACGTAATAACACACTGATGGCAGCGTACCTATCTGTCAAGCGCTCCTATTATTTTTAAAAAGACATATATACTGTGAATTAAGCCCTATTTCACGGACAGCTTTACTTGCATGATACAGATTTTGTAGGGTGATTATGCACGAAATGTGGCAATGGTGACACAGAACGCACACTATATCAACCACAGAAGACCCTGAGGCGTTGTCATTGAGGCTGCTCATCTTGTCATCAAGTACAAGGATAGTTTCACTATGAGTCTCCTGCCAGATTTTAGTTAACTCATCTTTTGAAGGAATATCTGTTCGAAAATCCACCATGTCACCTAACTCTTTCTTCATATTTGTCCTGCCATGCTGTATAACAGTAGATTATCTTTTTGGGTTCTGGCTTAAACATTTGTTTATGCTCAAGCAGCAGTCTCCTGATGAAAAACGTTTTACCACACTGGGATGCGCCAACGATCAGGACAGTTTTCGGCAGATCGAAGGGTATCACACACTGGTTGTAATCCTCCATTTCTTTTTTGGGGTGTTGACTCTTTAAGTGCTCCAGTGTAAATGCTCAAACTTCGTGGACAGCCCTGTTTTTGTCTATTTTCAAGGCTGCTGGAAATTTTGCAAAGATTATTAGGGTTGCGGGCTGGGTCAGCTGATTTTCAAACTTCAAAGAAATTCTCATATTGCCACTACGCTTCAAAGGTATTATGTCGTCATTACCACTCTGAAGGGCCTCAGAGTAAAACCTGTAGAAGCAATAGCCTTGGGGAAAATCATGACGTGTCACAGGAGCACGCCAGTCGTCCCCGTCCAAACCGCACAAAGTTTTGTAAGCATCCATATAAATGCTGTCTTCAGGGTCTTCGCCATACCATGGTTGTATAGGTCCTTGCCCCATATCTTGACCATCAACGCTAACCTGTATGAAGTTCAGACCATAGTGTTCAAAATTGAAAGGGTTTTCTTTGAGCTGACCATGGTTGGATGAGTCAGAGACCAGTCCGCAGATGAGTTCTGCTGGTACACGCCCATTGAATGCATCATTCACTTCCGCAGAGAAGACACCTCTTGCAATTGTAAATTTTTTGACCTCTGTCTTGGAGTAAGGAAAGATGGCTGGTCTGGTTTTCAGAGTGTTGGCATGAGATGTCAGAATCACGGGTGCCACTTCGACCATGCACACATTGAGGGAAGCCTTTGTTATGACCACCTTGTACTGACCACTAGATGTATCACTATCTGGTGACAACAAACAAAATTCTGGAGTGGACGGATATAGGGTAATGTTAAGAGGTACCCCATAAGGGATAAAGCAAGAAATCTCAAGAACATCGCTGTATAAATGACCACACATGTCCACCTCTCTGGAATTTGCAAAAAACTTACTCCTGGTTTTTAGCCCCGCATTATCACCCATAAACCAGTTTGAGTCATGTACAGCACCTGCAGTATCCTTGAAATACATTTGTGTCTGAAGAGCAGACTCTTTCTCCTCTTTGGATGAATAAAAGAGAGTCTTGAGGTAGGCCAAATAAGGATAAGATTGATCAGAATGAGTTAGTACCTTGTTTTGGAGGGCTACGTCAACCCTGCTAAACATTGAATGCATGAAGTTGTTAACAACACCAACAATGCCTATTTTTGCTTTTCCTGCATCATCAGACTTTTTTGATGCCTCAGCATCATCACCACCGGATGTACCATCAGTAGCAGCAGCAGCAGCAGCTGGTTGTGCGGTTGCCACCTTGGGTGTCTCCACTATGTCACCATTGCATGCAACAATCTTACAAGTAATGTTTAACTGCGTTTTTCTTAGGTCTACATAACAGTTTGAGTTATTGGCTATTGCAAACTGAATCACACCTTGACTGGAAAAATCATTTACTCGGTAGAATGTTGTGCAATGACTGCGTCTATTTTTCAAATATAGCCAGCTCTTCAGGATACCCTACAAAGGCATCGGCCAATAACGTTTCACTCATGTTTCTGTACTTTATATATATATATATATATACTAACTGTAAACAAAATAGAAAAAATATACTTCAGAGCCTATTTGTCAAAAATGTCCTTGGCCCTTTGAGGTTTTGACTTTGCACCTGCAGCGTTCTTTGCCTTCTTTCTGGAGTGAGCAGTGGAGGACGTGGTCTTTCTCTTCTGATGTTTCTTGGAGGACTGATCTTCTCCATCGGATGCCGCATATTTATAAGTCTCTTCCTCTATTTCCGCTGCAGCTCTTATTCTGGTGGCTTCGGCGGGGTCAAGGACCTCTACTTAGCTACTGTGGAACCCTGTGCATGCTCCCCCTTGGCACCACGTGTATTGATAAGAATGAGACCTCCTCTTCCTCCATTGGCTGTCTTGTGCAAACTAGCCATATTGGTCATTTTGTGTAACATCATAGATCCATTTTTACCCTCAGCTTGCTTCATAAAATGGTCTCTGAAAGTCTCATAGTCAAAACCGCCATCAGCAGAATAGTAGTGTGTGTGATTAGCCATGGTTAGTCAGCTTTGACAAGAAGAATGATGGCAGGGCACCATTACTATCTGTTAAATATATTTCTATGATGTCCAGACTATCGGTTATCACAGGTACATAGCGGGGGTTGTCAAATGTCAACGGTTTTCCATTTTTAAACTGGCCGTAATATATTTTATGAAGAACGGGTGCTTGGGTGCCATTGACAATGCTTGGTTGACACATACTGCTGTTGATTGTTAAATATGCAGGTTTATATTCAGCTGGGGGCTTTGGTAAATTAATATCCAGAATGGCAACATTCCATGAACCTTGAGGTGTGAGCTGGAGTTGTCTAGGCAACTTCACGCGAAATGAGCCAGGGCTGTTACCTTGGAAGTAGCTGCCACTCTGATTGCTTGAAATGTAGATATACATTTTATTTTTATTTTCCTATGTACTGCTTTATCTCTGACGTAGGTATGTAGCTGTTAAACTTGTCACTATAACCGTACCACTTTATGAGACTCAGCTTTTGGCCACGAACAGTTTTTGCTCCTACCACGTGATCTATCATTATTCAGAATGGGTATGTATATTTCCTCATATATTTCTGCAGTGTTTTCAGCATTGACATCCGCAGGGGGCATCCTATGCTGCCATGTTTTGTATGGTTGTAAGAATAGGTTACATCATCTAGGATATCCACATATCTAAATGTTTGTTTTTCATAGAAATATTTATACAGTCTGTCTTCGATCGTTCTGTTGACCCATTCTGCATAGTTTGCTTTGTGTTGTCCATAAGCAATGATATGGTTTATGGTGTAGTCTCTCAAAACTTCCTGAAATGCTGACCCTATAAATTCCTTGCCCTGATCCATTCTAACTGATTCACAATGACGACCAGTATTCAGAATTTCTTTAAACATGTTTGCAACTTCTACTGCAGTTTTTGATTTTAGAGGTCTCACCCATAGATACCTTGAAAACAGATCTATGCACACTAGTAAATATTTGTACCCATCATTATATTTAACAAGATCTGTCATTTGTAACAAGTCAGCATCCCATTGCATGTCTGGGTATTCCACAATTATATGTTCAGTTGGAAAGGTAGTCTGAGGTGTAGAGTGTATGGTATGTGTAGTCTGATGTTGCAGCCATTTTATGACCTCTCCAAGGTCAATCTCTGGGGGCGATCTTTGAGGCCCTTAATGTAATCCCACAGTTTGTGGGGTCCGTAAAAACTAGCAGGGCTTCTTGGTGAATAATAAATCCTTGACAGGAAAGCATCAATCCTTTCCTCATCCATTTTATTCTTCAAAATCCACTGGATTTAAACTGACACCTCACTAGTTCTCATCATGGGTGTAGTGAAGGGTTGGGTGACATGCTGCGGTAACATTCTGGTGACACTTTTCATCTTTGGCGCAGGCAGAATTGCCCCTAGGCTGGTGCTTAGCAAAATGAGCCAAGTATCAGAGCTATTTCCAATAGACAGGTTGATAATAGAAGTAATAATCACAGTGTACAGTATAAGAGTTTGACTGATAAACACTATCTGGCTCTTAGGCATAGCTCTGCCTAAAACATACCATTTGTCAGAATTTACTGAACTCTGGGAATATAACCCACTTCCTTCACCTTCCATGGCTGAAGCTTAAATGACGTGGGGGCTGGTACTGACATACATTTATATATACGTTAACACAAACAAAAAAGTGGGGAAGTTTGCTACATATATTTTATTATACATACATATCACAAAATTACATTGCGCATTAATAGACCATTCACCAATCCTCCTCGAGTCCGTCAGGACAGCATTCTGGACACGTATAATACCCCATTTGATTTTGATGGTCCTCACTCAAATAGCAAGGTGTTGTTAAACTTAACTCTGGTATAACATCTTCAATTTGCCCGAAATTGTCAACTATTGTTCTAAACTGTTGTTTAGTGAGGACCATATTCTGATCCATACAAACAGCCAGAGCACCCTTGACTGTCTTCTCATATTTCGTGATGTGCACATTGTCACTGTTGTAAAATGTTTGAACATAAAAATGACCTCCAAGGTGTACATCATGGTTTGTACCAACTGCAGTCATCATGATGTCTGCCATCTGCACAAGGCAGGCCCATCGTTGCAGGTTTAAACTAACCTCTGTACATTCAGGGTCTTCATCGGTTGTCTGAAACATGCAAGCATTCACAGTGGTTTTTACATTTTGACCTCTAACAAAGCTCACATTGGTCTGACATTAAAGTGAACAATTAATTGATATTACTAACCTGCATTTTCATTATGTGCACTGTGACAGCACCATCGTTGACCAGTACTTTCAAGAAGTCTTCGTGGCCCAGATAGATGGAGTATCTCTGACCATGTGATATTTCGGGTATCATACTGCACAACTCCGGGTAGCTGACACGGATAATTTCAAACAGTTTTGCAATGGTCATGTGATTTTCTTGTACAACCAGTAGGTCCACCAGTTTAAACATTTGCATTTCACCATCTTCATATGAGCTTAATGTCAAGTATGAGGGCCAGTTGATATAACCCTCTTCTTTGAGCTGTGCCAAAGTGGTGGGTCCATCAACTGTACCTGTTATGACGGCAGCATATTTCATCAATATATCCATGTTAACAGGTCTGCGTTTGTAGAACGATTAAATAAAAGTTGTAATACCAGACAAAGGCAAAAGCTGTTATATAAAAGGCGCCCAAAATACAGACAAAGCTTCTGATTGGTCCGTTCATAGTTCATCACAAAACTCCTGTGATTGGTTGATTTGTAAGATTGCGCAACTAATAGCAATGTTAGCATGTACAAACATGTCCTCCACAATTTTTTTTACCTTATAGAAATAGTGTACTGACGAACAAGCATATTGCTCTGTTTTGTTCACATTATGAATGCCTCCTTAAATTTCACAGTTAATTACAATAGATGTGTAGACGCCATTGAGGGTGACTACAGTAGACTTCAGACAGATAATATTCTGCAAATTCATAGACACAGTCAACCATATCCAGATGTATCTGACTGCTGGCCCTGCATAGGATGAGGTGTTCTTCATCTCCACATTTTGCTTTCTTGTACAGCTCCCATTTGAGCCATGGTTGATTCGGTCATTAGAATCAATCTCTCGGGAGCCTTGAGATCCATCATCAGAATCTGTATCTTCCGAATCTGTGGAACACTCATCATCGGACTGTGCAGCTGCTATACCATCATATACAAATGGCATTAAATTTCCTGTAACTGGTGGTTGGCAAAGAAATCTGACTCTATGTTCTACTCCTTTGTAGACATTACCAGTGTTGGTAAATGTTTTAAAATTCACCTTGCATGCTGCTAATGACGTGAACTGCTGAATGTTGTTGTGTAAGATAAAGTCATGCATCTCTCCATTTTGACATTCCTTGTGCCCCATAAGTATCCAACAGTACAATAATGCCATAGTATTGCCTTGTTTTAGACAGAATCCGTGAGTAGGTGTTGTACACAGCAAAGACGTTGTCAGACTGTTAGGAAACTCTCTCCTACTGGTGAAAGTCACTGAAAATACTACTGATAATATAAGACTGTGACTGTGACTGTGAGTGTGAGTGTGAGTGTGAGTGTGTGTGTGTGTGTGTGTGTGTGTGTGTGTGTGTGTGTGTGTGTGTGTGTGTGTGTGTGTGTGAGTTATTGTTTAACGCCTGTAATTAGTGTTATAAGTGTTATAAGTGTTATAAGTGTACTTAGCTTAATTAGTGTATATATAAGTGTTAGAATATTCACAGGGATTTACTACCACACTAAACGGTTGGTGGCACCACCTACTTGTTAGGTGTATATCCAGGTGTTTTTACTGCCCACTGGTGTATATTTTAGTACTATAAATTCTGGTATCCTACTGTTCTTACTACTAATAGTGTTGACTGTTGGAGTTCTGCTTTGGAAATTAGTGTGACAAACCCACCTACACACATGACACTTCTTAATGTATATATGAAGAAAGTCAATAGTGTCAAGCATGGAACAGCTTGGCAATGTTATTACAAGATCTACAAATAAAGAAATTAATCAAGTTCAGTACATCTGCAGTCTACAATTGGTCTGCATTTATAAACAGGTACTTCAAAAATCTGCCTGGGATCAAAGCTAAAATACGGAAAAAAAATTGGGGCTCAGCTACTAATTTTCAAATTATTGGACGTTTTCTATTCTGGTGCCCAGAACAAATAGGGCCTAAAAAAAGCTCAGCATTTCCCCACTCATTCCAACTCATGCCCAGCTTAATAATTCAATTGCAATGCTATTACTTTAAAAGAAGCTGAAGTTTTTGCATGCAGTGGACTTTCAGGAACATTTTGAGACCGTTTTTCATTTGAAACTCATAAGAGAACAATAAATTCAGGGGATCCGAAGAAAAAGCAAGCTATTTCCAAAAGACTAATATTTTTCAGGAACTTTTTCACAAGTTTTGCAATTTAAACATTTCCAGTCATATGAATTTAATATAACATTGTACCCAACTGTAACTTATTATAATAATCCATATGAGACAATAAAAAGGGGGGTCCTGTGCTTGTTTTCTAGAAAAACTGACCTTTCTATGATGTTTCCCTAATTCGTCCGAAATAATACTCAGAGCATCACTTGCTCATATAATGTTCAAGTTATTCACAAATTAAAAAGATATTGACTAGCAAAGTCATAGACTTAAAGTAAAGCCTTTGAGCTATCATTTGATATATTTGGCATAATTTTAGCATTAGATCCGAATTAGTGCTGTCACTTTTTAGCTCTATGTTCTGACTATCATATGCTTCTGTACTCAACTGAAATTATAAGAATATTAACCTCAGCTGGTAGCCCATGTTTGAGGCTCAATCGTGTTCCTTCATTTATCCGCACAGCCAACTGGGGGACAAAGGGTGTGCGGATAAATGAGGGTTGACTGTACTGAGGCTGTTTTTACATCGAAAACCGGCTTTTTAACACACCAATTTTAATGTTGATTTTTACCAAAAAAAAACAATTTTTTTACAAATCCACCCATTAGCCCCCTTTTCACATGGTGCGCATTTGTAAAGCAAGAAAATTGTTGAGTTGAAAAATTTCAATTACACTTTATTACTGTTCTATTTATTTATATTTTTGGGCGTTATAATTGTGACGGAAATTTTAATAAATGGCCCTGTATGGAATAGTGCAACTAAATAATAGAATTGTATGATAATTTAATGATAAAATAACAAATTGTATAAAGATAAATTTAAAAAAATTAAAACTTTATAGTCTATCAAGTTCAAAAACAAATAACATAATCACAAATGTGCTTTTCATCGACTGAGTGAAAACTAAAACAAAAAGTATACCGGATTGACATTGACTTTGATGTTAGGCTTAATGTAGTTGAAATATATATTGTGTACAGGTTGAATTTTACCAGAAAGTCACATGTTTTGAGATCATTGGGCAGATTTTTCTAGATAACAACACTCCATTTCTTAATGAATTTCTGCCATAAGTGATTATATGCAAAAAAACAGGTCTTTTAAGAGATTTTACATTCCTTAGAGAATGATTATTTTCTTTGGTGACATAAACTTTCTTTTTTAATGGAGTTGAATGGATTATTGATAATTTAAAAACACACACTGCAATATGTTCCATAATCATACATAGTATTTCTCCAAGATTTTATAAGCAATTGAGAGAAACTTGATTCATAATCTTTAAAAGTGATTCTTAACGCTCTCTCTTGTATTTTTTCTACTTTTCTGGAAAAAGTTTTGCCACTCAAGTGCCATATGCTTGTACAGTAGCTAAAACTAGGTCTAATATATGCATCAAAAATCCTCAGTAAGCATTCACAATCTAAAGTTTTGATAATCTATTCATACAGTATAATCTTTTTGCTGCCTTTATAGCTTGAACACATGAAGACCAAAATTCTAAGACTTTTCAACATCAACTCCTTACAATCTTACATGATTAGAAGTGGGGATAACCGTCCCAATAACCATAAAAGGTGTATTACAATCTGACATTGAGAGCACCATTGATTGCTTCCATATATGGTTGAACCAACATTTGGCTGTAACTATTGCTCTTTCTAACACATATTTGACATTGAGAGCACCATTGATTGCTTCCATATATGGTTGAACCAACATTTGGCTGTAACTATTGCTCTTTCTAACACATATTTGACATTGAGAGCACCATTGATTGCTTCCATATATGGTTGAACCAACATTTGACTGTAACTATTGCTCTTTCTAACACATATTTGACATTGAGAGCACCATTGATTGCTTCCATATATGGTTGAACCAACATTTGGCTGTAACTATTGCTCTTTCTAACACATATTTGACATTGAGAGCACCATTGATTGCTTCCATATATGGTTGAACCAACATTTGGCTGTAACTATTGCTCTTTCTAACACATATTTGACATTGAGAGCACCATTGATTGCTTCCATATATGGTTGAACCAACATTTGGCTGTAACTATTGCTCTTTCTAACACATATTTGACATTGAGAGCACCATTGATTGCTTCCATATATGGTTGAACCAACATTTGGCTGTAACTATTGCTCTTTCTAACACATATTTGACATTGAGAGCACCATTGATTGCTTCCATATATGGTTGAACCAACATTTGACTGTAACTATTGCTCTTTCTAACACATATTTGACATTGAGAGCACCATTGATTGCTTCCATATATGGTTGAACCAACATTTGGCTGTAACTATTGCTCTTTCTAACACATATTTGACATTGAGAGCACCATTGATTGCTTCCATATATGGTTGAACCAACATTTGGCTGTAACTATTGCTCTTTCTAACACATATTTGACATTGAGAGCACCATTGATTGCTTCCATATATGGTTGAACCAACATTTGGCTGTAACTATTGCTCTTTCTAACACATATTTGACATTGAGAGCACCATTGATTGCTTCCATATATGGTTGAACCAACATTTGGCTGTAACTATTGCTCTTTCTAACACATATTTGACATTGAGAGCACCATTGATTGCTTCCATATATGGTTGAACCAACATTTGGCTGTAACTATTGCTCTTTCTAACACATATTTGACATTGAGAGCACCATTGATTGCTTCCATATATGGTTGAACCAACATTTGGCTGTAACTATTGCTCTTTCTAACACATATTTGACATTGAGAGCACCATTGATTGCTTCCATATATGGTTGAACCAACATTTGGCTGTAACTATTGCTCTTTCTAACACATATTTGACATTGAGAGCACCATTGATTGCTTCCATATATGGTTGAACCAACATTTGACTGTAACTATTGCTCTTTCTAACACATATTTGACATTGAGAGCACCATTGATTGCTTCCATATATGGTTGAACCAACATTTGGCTGTAACTATTGCTCTTTCTAACACATATTTGACATTGAGAGCACCATTGATTGCTTCCATATATGGTTGAACCAACATTTGGCTGTAACTATTGCTCTTTCTAACACATATTTGACATTGAGAGCACCATTGATTGCTTCCATATATGGTTGAACCAACATTTGACTGTAACTATTGCTCTTTCTAACACATATTTGACATTGAGAGCACCATTGATTGCTTCCATATATGGTTGAACCAACATTTGGCTGTAACTATTGCTCTTTCTAACACATATTTGACATTGAGAGCACCATTGATTGCTTCCATATATGGTTGAACCAACATTTGGCTGTAACTATTGCTCTTTCTAACACATATTTGACATTGAGAGCACCATTGATTGCTTCCATATATGGTTGAACCAACATTTGACTGTAACTATTGCTCTTTCTAACACATATTTGACATTGAGAGCACCATTGATTGCTTCCATATATGGTTGAACCAACATTTGGCTGTAACTATTGCTCTTTCTAACACATATTTGACATTGAGAGCACCATTGATTGCTTCCATATATGGTTGAACCAACATTTGGCTGTAACTATTGCTCTTTCTAACACATATTTGACATTGAGAGCACCATTGATTGCTTCCATATATGGTTGAACCAACATTTGGCTGTAACTATTGCTCTTTCTAACACATATTTGACATTGAGAGCACCATTGATTGCTTCCATATATGGTTGAACCAACATTTGGCTGTAACTATTGCTCTTTCTAACACATATTTGACATTGAGAGCACCATTGATTGCTTCCATATATGGTTGAACCAACATTTGGCTGTAACTATTGCTCTTTCTAACACATATTTGACATTGAGAGCACCATTGATTGCTTCCATATATGGTTGAACCAACATTTGGCTGTAACTATTGCTCTTTCTAACACATATTTGACATTGAGAGCACCATTGATTGCTTCCATATATGGTTGAACCAACATTTGGCTGTAACTATTGCTCTTTCTAACACATATTTGACATTGAGAGCACCATTGATTGCTTCCATATATGGTTGAACCAACATTTGGCTGTAACTATTGCTCTTTCTAACACATATTTGACATTGAGAGCACCATTGATTGCTTCCATATATGGTTGAACCAACATTTGGCTGTAACTATTGCTCTTTCTAACACATATTTGACATTGAGAGCACCATTGATTGCTTCCATATATGGTTGAACCAACATTTGGCTGTAACTATCACTCTTTGTAACACATATTTGACATTGAGAGCACCATTGATTGCTTCCATATATGGTTGAACCAACATTTGGCTGTAACTATTGCTCTTTCTAACACATATTTGACATTGAGAGCACCATTGATTGCTTCCATATATGGTTGAACCAACATTTGGCTGTAACTATTGCTCTTTCTAACACATATTTGACATTGAGAGCACCATTGATTGCTTCCATATATGGTTGAACCAACATTTGACTGTAACTATTGCTCTTTCTAACACATATTTGACATTGAGAGCACCATTGATTGCTTCCATATATGGTTGAACCAACATTTGGCTGTAACTATTGCTCTTTCTAACACATATTTGACATTGAGAGCACCATTGATTGCTTCCATATATGGTTGAACCAACATTTGGCTGTAACTATTGCTCTTTCTAACACATATTTGACATTGAGAGCACCATTGATTGCTTCCATATATGGTTGAACCAACATTTGACTGTAACTATTGCTCTTTCTAACACATATTTGACATTGAGAGCACCATTGATTGCTTCCATATATGGTTGAACCAACATTTGGCTGTAACTATTGCTCTTTCTAACACATATTTGACATTGAGAGCACCATTGATTGCTTCCATATATGGTTGAACCAACATTTGGCTGTAACTATCACTCTTTGTAACACATATTTGACATTGAGAGCACCATTGATTGCTTCCATATATGGTTGAACCAACATTTGGCTGTAACTATTGCTCTTTCTAACACATATTTGACATTGAGAGCACCATTGATTGCTTCCATATATGGTTGAACCAACATTTGGCTGTAACTATCACTCTTTGTAACACATATTTGACATTGAGAGCACCATTGATTGCTTCCATATATGGTTGAACCAACATTTGGCTGTAACTATTGCTCTTTCTAACACATATTTGACATTGAGAGCACCATTGATTGCTTCCATATATGGTTGAACCAACATTTGGCTGTAACTATTGCTCTTTGTAACACATATTTGACATTGAGAGCACCATTGATTGCTTCCATATATGGTTGAACCAACATTTGGCTGTAACTATCACTCTTTGTAACACATATTTGACATTGAGAGCACCATTGATTGCTTCCATATATGGTTGAACCAACATTTGGCTGTAACTATTGCTCTTTCTAACACATATTTGACATTGAGAGCACCATTGATTGCTTCCATATATGGTTGAACCAACATTTGGCTGTAACTATTGCTCTTTCTAACACATATTTGACATTGAGAGCACCATTGATTGCTTCCATATATGGTTGAACCAACATTTGACTGTAACTATCACTCTTTGTAACACATATTTGACATTGAGAGCACCATTGATTGCTTCCATATATGGTTGAACCAACATTTGACTGTAACTATCACTCTTTGTAACACATATTTGACATTGAGAGCACCATTGATTGCTTCCATATATGGTTGAACCAACATTTGGCTGTAACTATTGCTCTTTCTAACACATATTTGACATTGAGAGCACCATTGATTGCTTCCATATATGGTTGAACCAACATTTGACTGTAACTATCACTCTTTGTAACACATATTTGACATTGAGAGCACCATTGATTGCTTCCATATATGGTTGAACCAACATTTGGCTGTAACTATTGCTCTTTCTAACACATATTTGACATTGAGAGCACCATTGATTGCTTCCATATATGGTTGAACCAACATTTGGCTGTAACTATTGCTCTTTCTAACACATATTTGACATTGAGAGCACCATTGATTGCTTCCATATATGGTTGAACCAACATTTGACTGTAACTATTGCTCTTTCTAACACATATTTGACATTGAGAGCACCATTGATTGCTTCCATATATGGTTGAACCAACATTTGGCTGTAACTATTGCTCTTTCTAACACATATTTGACATTGAGAGCACCATTGATTGCTTCCATATATGGTTGAACCAACATTTGGCTGTAACTATTGCTCTTTCTAACACATATTTGACATTGAGAGCACCATTGATTGCTTCCATATATGGTTGAACCAACATTTGGCTGTAACTATCACTCTTTCTAACACATATTTGACATTGAGAGCACCATTGATTGCTTCCATATATGGTTGAACCAACATTTGGCTGTAACTATCACTCTTTCTAACACATATTTGACATTGAGAGCACCATTGATTGCTTCCATATATGGTTGAACCAACATTTGGCTGTAACTATTGCTCTTTCTAACACATATTTGACATTGAGAGCACCATTGATTGCTTCCATATATGGTTGAACCAACATTTGGCTGTAACTATTGCTCTTTCTAACACATATTTGACATTGAGAGCACCATTGATTGCTTCCATATATGGTTGAACCAACATTTGGCTGTAACTATTGCTCTTTCTAACACATATTTGACATTGAGAGCACCATTGATTGCTTCCATATATGGTTGAACCAACATTTGGCTGTAACTATTGCTCTTTCTAACACATATTTGACATTGAGAGCACCATTGATTGCTTCCATATATGGTTGAACCAACATTTGGCTGTAACTATTGCTCTTTCTAACACATATTTGACATTGAGAGCACCATTGATTGCTTCCATATATGGTTGAACCAACATTTGGCTGTAACTATTGCTCTTTCTAACACATATTTGACATTGAGAGCACCATTGATTGCTTCCATATATGGTTGAACCAACATTTGGCTGTAACTATTGCTCTTTCTAACACATATTTGACATTGAGAGCACCATTGATTGCTTCCATATATGGTTGAACCAACATTTGGCTGTAACTATTGCTCTTTCTAACACATATTTGACATTGAGAGCACCATTGATTGCTTCCATATATGGTTGAACCAACATTTGACTGTAACTATTGCTCTTTCTAACACATATTTGACATTGAGAGCACCATTGATTGCTTCCATATATGGTTGAACCAACATTTGGCTGTAACTATCACTCTTTGTAACACATATTTGACATTGAGAGCACCATTGATTGCTTCCATATATGGTTGAACCAACATTTGACTGTAACTATCACTCTTTGTAACACATATTTGACATTGAGAGCACCATTGATTGCTTCCATATATGGTTGAACCAACATTTGGCTGTAACTATTGCTCTTTCTAACACATATTTGACATTGAGAGCACCATTGATTGCTTCCATATATGGTTGAACCAACATTTGGCTGTAACTATTGCTCTTTCTAACACATATTTGACATTGAGAGCACCATTGATTGCTTCCATATATGGTTGAACCAACATTTGGCTGTAACTATTGCTCTTTCTAACACATATTTGACATTGAGAGCACCATTGATTGCTTCCATATATGGTTGAACCAACATTTGGCTGTAACTATTGCTCTTTCTAACACATATTTGACATTGAGAGCACCATTGATTGCTTCCATATATGGTTGAACCAACATTTGGCTGTAACTATTGCTCTTTCTAACACATATTTGACATTGAGAGCACCATTGATTGCTTCCATATATGGTTGAACCAACATTTGGCTGTAACTATTGCTCTTTCTAACACATATTTGACATTGAGAGCACCATTGATTGCTTCCATATATGGTTGAACCAACATTTGGCTGTAACTATTGCTCTTTCTAACACATATTTGACATTGAGAGCACCATTGATTGCTTCCATATATGGTTGAACCAACATTTGGCTGTAACTATTGCTCTTTCTAACACATATTTGACATTGAGAGCACCATTGATTGCTTCCATATATGGTTGAACCAACATTTGGCTGTAACTATTGCTCTTTCTAACACATATTTGACATTGAGAGCACCATTGATTGCTTCCATATATGGTTGAACCAACATTTGGCTGTAACTATTGCTCTTTCTAACACATATTTGACATTGAGAGCACCATTGATTGCTTCCATATATGGTTGAACCAACATTTGGCTGTAACTATTGCTCTTTCTAACACATATTTGACATTGAGAGCACCATTGATTGCTTCCATATATGGTTGAACCAACATTTGACTGTAACTATTGCTCTTTCTAACACATATTTGACATTGAGAGCACCATTGATTGCTTCCATATATGGTTGAACCAACATTTGGCTGTAACTATTGCTCTTTTGTAACACATATTTGACATTGAGAGCACCATTGATTGCTTCCATATATGGTTGAACCAACATTTGGCTGTAACTATTGCTCTTTTGTAACACATATTTGACATTGAGAGCACCATTGATTGCTTCCATATATGGTTGAACCAACATTTGGCTGTAACTATTGCTCTTTCTAACACATATTTGACATTGAGAGCACCATTGATTGCTTCCATATATGGTTGAACCAACATTTGACTGTAACTATTGCTCTTTCTAACACATATTTGACATTGAGAGCACCATTGATTGCTTCCATATATGGTTGAACCAACATTTGACTGTAACTATTGCTCTTTCTAACACATATTTGACATTGAGAGCACCATTGATTGCTTCCATATATGGTTGAACCAACATTTGGCTGTAACTATTGCTCTTTCTAACACATATTTGACATTGAGAGCACCATTGATTGCTTCCATATATGGTTGAACCAACATTTGGCTGTAACTATTGCTCTTTCTAACACATATTTGACATTGAGAGCACCATTGATTGCTTCCATATATGGTTGAACCAACATTTGGCTGTAACTATCACTCTTTGTAACACATATTTGACATTGAGAGCACCATTGATTGCTTCCATATATGGTTGAACCAACATTTGGCTGTAACTATCACTCTTTGTAACACATATTTGACATTGAGAGCACCATTGATTGCTTCCATATATGGTTGAACCAACATTTGGCTGTAACTATCACTCTTTGTAACACATATTTGACATTGAGAGCACCATTGATTGCTTCCATATATGGTTGAACCAACATTTGGCTGTAACTATCACTCTTTGTAACACATATTTGACATTGAGAGCACCATTGATTGCTTCCATATATGGTTGAACCAACATTTGGCTGTAACTATTGCTCTTTCTAACACATATTTGACATTGAGAGCACCATTGATTGCTTCCATATATGGTTGAACCAACATTTGGCTGTAACTATCACTCTTTGTAACACATATTTGACATTGAGAGCACCATTGATTGCTTCCATATATGGTTGAACCAACATTTGGCTGTAACTATTGCTCTTTCTAACACATATTTGACATTGAGAGCACCATTGATTGCTTCCATATATGGTTGAACCAACATTTGACTGTAACTATTGCTCTTTCTAACACATATTTGACATTGAGAGCACCATTGATTGCTTCCATATATGGTTGAACCAACATTTGGCTGTAACTATTGCTCTTTCTAACACATATTTGACATTGAGAGCACCATTGATTGCTTCCATATATGGTTGAACCAACATTTGACTGTAACTATTGCTCTTTCTAACACATATTTGACATTGAGAGCACCATTGATTGCTTCCATATATGGTTGAACCAACATTTGGCTGTAACTATTGCTCTTTGTAACACATATTTGACATTGAGAGCACCATTGATTGCTTCCATATATGGTTGAACCAACATTTGACTGTAACTATCACTCTTTGTAACACATATTTGACATTGAGAGCACCATTGATTGCTTCCATATATGGTTGAACCAACATTTGACTGTAACTATCACTCTTTGTAACACATATTTGACATTGAGAGCACCATTGATTGCTTCCATATATGGTTGAACCAACATTTGACTGTAACTATCACTCTTTGTAACACATATTTGACATTGAGAGCACCATTGATTGCTTCCATATATGGTTGAACCAACATTTGGCTGTAACTATTGCTCTTTCTAACACATATTTGACATTGAGAGCACCATTGATTGCTTCCATATATGGTTGAACCAACATTTGGCTGTAACTATTGCTCTTTCTAACACATATTTGACATTGAGAGCACCATTGATTGCTTCCATATATGGTTGAACCAACATTTGGCTGTAACTATTGCTCTTTCTAACACATATTTGACATTGAGAGCACCATTGATTGCTTCCATATATGGTTGAACCAACATTTGGCTGTAACTATTGCTCTTTCTAACACATATTTGACATTGAGAGCACCATTGATTGCTTCCATATATGGTTGAACCAACATTTGGCTGTAACTATTGCTCTTTCTAACACATATTTGACATTGAGAGCACCATTGATTGCTTCCATATATGGTTGAACCAACATTTGGCTGTAACTATTGCTCTTTGTAACACATATTTGACATTGAGAGCACCATTGATTGCTTCCATATATGGTTGAACCAACATTTGGCTGTAACTATTGCTCTTTGTAACACATATTTGACATTGAGAGCACCATTGATTGCTTCCATATATGGTTGAACCAACATTTGGCTGTAACTATTGCTCTTTCTAACACATATTTGACATTGAGAGCACCATTGATTGCTTCCATATATGGTTGAACCAACATTTGACTGTAACTATTGCTCTTTCTAACACATATTTGACATTGAGAGCACCATTGATTGCTTCCATATATGGTTGAACCAACATTTGACTGTAACTATTGCTCTTTCTAACACATATTTGACATTGAGAGCACCATTGATTGCTTCCATATATGGTTGAACCAACATTTGACTGTAACTATTGCTCTTTCTAACACATATTTGACATTGAGAGCACCATTGATTGCTTCCATATATGGTTGAACCAACATTTGGCTGTAACTATTGCTCTTTCTAACACATATTTGACATTGAGAGCACCATTGATTGCTTCCATATATGGTTGAACCAACATTTGGCTGTAACTATTGCTCTTTCTAACACATATTTGACATTGAGAGCACCATTGATTGCTTCCATATATGGTTGAACCAACATTTGGCTGTAACTATTGCTCTTTCTAACACATATTTGACATTGAGAGCACCATTGATTGCTTCCATATATGGTTGAACCAACATTTGGCTGTAACTATTGCTCTTTCTAACACATATTTGACATTGAGAGCACCATTGATTGCTTCCATATATGGTTGAACCAACATTTGGCTGTAACTATTGCTCTTTCTAACACATATTTGACATTGAGAGCACCATTGATTGCTTCCATATATGGTTGAACCAACATTTGGCTGTAACTATTGCTCTTTCTAACACATATTTGACATTGAGAGCACCATTGATTGCTTCCATATATGGTTGAACCAACATTTGGCTGTAACTATTGCTCTTTCTAACACATATTTGACATTGAGAGCACCATTGATTGCTTCCATATATGGTTGAACCAACATTTGGCTGTAACTATTGCTCTTTCTAACACATATTTGACATTGAGAGCACCATTGATTGCTTCCATATATGGTTGAACCAACATTTGGCTGTAACTATTGCTCTTTCTAACACATATTTGACATTGAGAGCACCATTGATTGCTTCCATATATGGTTGAACCAACATTTGACTGTAACTATCACTCTTTGTAACACATATTTGACATGACTAACATCCGCATGATGATATGACAACGTATTATCGTCGGCCTAATTAGATACAGAGCCATCACCCATATTCAATAACAAATCATGTAAGATAATATTAAAGAGTAGAGGGCCAGTTAAAGACCCTTGTGGCACACCACACTTAAATAATGGCTAATTACTTCATCTGACATTTATCATTTTGACTCTATGCATTCTGTCACTTAAATAACTTTTAATATAATTACAAGTACAATAACAAATTCTGTAGGATTATTGCTTAGCAAGAAGTAACCCATAAGGTATGGAGTCAAAGGCCTTCCTAAGGTCCATTGCTGCAACAATTGCTGTACTTTCATTGTTTTCCAGTGACTCTTTTTTCATGTATGGAGCAGATTTTCCGCCAATTTGTCTGGTTTTCTTTGGAGCATGTTGTTCGACAACATCAAGGAAGTTTATTGTGTGACCAGACACGATCATCCACGTCATCGAAAATGTCACATATGAAGATCATGTGGGACACAGCCACTATCATCCTTGGCTGGGCTTTATCTACACTTCTTCTACAATTCTTACAACTGATGCCCAGTCGTACCCAAGGATACAACATTTGGACGTGATAAAAAATTATTAGAAACAAATATTCACAGAGAACTTTATTTGAAGAATTAATGGTTTAAAATATGGTTCATTATAAATAGAAGGGACTTCAGTGAAAATTGATCACCAAATTTGCTGGACTTCAAAGAGAAGAAAAGGATATATAAGTATGAAAGTTAACCTGTGTCTCCTAAAATGGAGGAGTCCATTTGATGTTGTGCCAGTTATCTATCCAGATGATACTGCTCTCTTTGCGGCTTTCGAAGGCTTTGGAGAGGATATACAAGTATATTTGAAAATGAATGGTTTAAAATCAATCGATTATCTCTCAATAGTAACAAGACTAAGGCTATGATGTTTCATACACCACAATTGAAATATGATAAAATCAGGTTAAAAATGAATGACCCTGAAATAGATTAAATTGATTAATTTAATTATTCAGGCATAATTTTTGGATTGAAGTCTGACTTGCAAACCTCATTTAAATAAAGTAGCTTGTAAAATTTCCAGGTCAAAAATTGAACATATTTTAGTATCTTAAACCTTTATAATTCTCTTTTTGATCCTTATTTGCATTATGGCATTATGGTATGGGGATTGAATGCTTACATGAACCACTTCTTCAATGTGTATGGAGATTTCAATTAAAGAAAATTATCCCAACCATGCACTGTAAAGTGTGAAATTAATGCAATGATAGTTCTTCCGAAATACATCATTGCAGTAGATGCCATATATTGCTATCCTAGTGCTACAGAACGATTCATGTTAGAACTTCAAAATGAGGACATAATGTCACAGTCTGTATGTATTCCTTAGAATCAGTTTTTATCACTCTCTATCCTGATAATACGGGGAAAATGTCCCTGTTTGAAATAGTTATGACGGATGGTAAATGTATATGTTGTGTTGTGGTACAACAAATAAAGATAGCAGTGATGCTCAAAAGTTTATTTCACTCAAAGTTCCAAATTGGTTAATCTACAATTAAAGTAAAATGACAATAGTATTAAATAAATGGCATATAAATTCTCACCATAATAATCATCATATTATAAAGGTTACTTGGCATATTGAAGTGATATGTTTAAATATAACAATTTAAATTAAAGCGGACATGACAGTTGCATTGACCTTCATACTTGACATTGAAGATGAACATAAAACAATTAAATTTTACTCCATTGAAAACTAATATTATTCCTACATATGATGTACAGCATTTAAAAAACAAAGAATATGTACTCACAAAAAGAAGTTTGGCATCTTTTATACCACAAGCAAAGTGACAAAATATTGACAATATGTGTAGTTGCTGGCTGACAGTCTGTCCAGCTCAGCTGACCATGATGAAGTGACAATTTGAATCTCACAGCCAACTTCCTCAGTCCAGTGAATTACCACTAAACAGTAATGCTCTATCATTACCACAAATATGGTAGCGATAGAACAGCTACCATAAAAGAGGAATGCTGTACTGTTACTAAATTCTGGTAGCTTTTGCAGTTCATTAATAATATGTTAGATGGCAGCAGTATCCACTTTAAAAGGGGTGATTTAGATCTTTATCACTGATGATTGATACCAGCTGATGCTGGGTGTGCAACCCCCTCCCTTCACCTCTCTGTGATTTTACCCCCTCCCGCTTATCACCCCCTCCAGCTGTCCAGTAGCAGCTAATAGCCACATCTTTATCATGTACAATATATTGGTATCAATTAAGAATGGGAGATAGAAACTCTCCATAGAAGAGAGAACATTTTCTGTCACACAACCCACACATTATTTGTAAAATATATACAGACACGAAACTATTTAAGCAGAAATCTAAAATGTTTGTTAAACATTGATAAATATTAAATATTAAATGTTACATTCCCATTTTTATCTAAATTTCTTTTTTGATTGCAAACAGCCAATCAACCAATCAATCTTACTATCAATCAATCAGTCTTACTATCAATCTAACTATCAATCAATCAATCTAACTATAAATCAATCAATCCAACTATCAATCAATCAATCTATACATCTATCAATCAATCAATCAATTGAACTATCAATCAATCAATTAATCTAACTATCAATCAATCAATCTATCCAACTATCAATCAATCAATCTAAATATCAATCAATCTATCTATCTATCTAGCTATCAATCAATCAATCACTCAATCTAACTATCAATCAATCAATCAATCTTACTATCAGTCAATCAATCTAACTATCAATCAATCAATCTTATTATCAATCAATCAATCAATCTAACTATCAATCAATCAATCAATCAACTATCAATCAATCAATCAATCAATCACTCAATCTAACTATCAATCAATCAATCAATCTTACTATCATTCAATCAATCTCACTATCAGTCAATCAATCTTATTATCAATCAATCACTCAATCTTACTTTCAATCAATCAATCAATCTAACTATCAATCAATCAATCTAACTATCAATCAATCAATCTAACTATCAATCAATCAATCTCACTATCAATCAATCTATCTATCTATCCATCTATCTATCTGTCTGTCTGTCTGTTTATCAAGCTATTATGCAGTGTGTGAAATATCATTATATAAGTTACTGTCGTTCTTTCTTTTCAATCAATTTAACAATCAATCAATCAATCGGTCTATCTATCTATCTATCATCCATCCTTCTATCTATCTATCTATATATCTATATCTGCTATTTCATTTTGACTGACAAGGTTATTTCAAAAATCTTAAACCCTTGAAGAAATTACACCATCCAGACCTTACTATTATGACTACCTCACTATTAAGACCACTTCTCTATTAGGCCATCTCACGCAGACTACCTTACTATCAAGACCTCACTATTAAGAACAACTCATTACTGATCACCTCACTGTTAAGACTACCTTGCCACTAAGATCTGCTTATTATTCACACCACCTCACTATTGAGACCACCTCTGAAACAGGCCACCTTACCATAAAGACCACTTTTTCCAATCATTGACCACCTCACTGTTCAGACCACCTCACAGTATTATTAACAACCTCGCCATTAGGATCAGCAATGCAAGGTCGGCATGATGCTATTATGGAACCACAACATGATTTATAAATTGATTCAATCACTATGTTTGCTGGTCATTATCTAATCTATTTTACATGCTTGCAAATATATTTATCTATTTCATATTTAATGTCTCGCCGATTCTCCAGCAAATGTATGTAATAATACCCCATGATCACATTATTAAAATAAACAGAAACTGAACTGTCATATAATTGTCAATTTACTGTACCTAACACTATTTTGAACCAAGATCTGTAGATACAAGAATCTGGAATAAAAATAACATTTCATAATTTATTTTAATCTGCACAGTATTATAATAGCTATTAGAAAAACTAGACCTAATTTCACCAAGATAAAATCATGGAGCTAAGAATCCACTCTGGTCTCCATGATATTTGTAGTTTTAGTTTCAAAGTTGGCAAGACTTGTTTTTTCCTACACTGCCTTTTTGTCTGGTAGTAGCTTCAATTTCTAGTTCAAAGTTTTTGCCAGCTAAAGTGGTTCATTGATGCATCAGGGAGGTAATTTCTATTGGTCATATGAAAAAAAAAATTCTAGATGTCAACAAATGCGATTACCTTTAAACAGACATGGATGCTTCTCAATAAATGGACAGCCTCTGGTGAAGGGGCCACCATTTGGCTGGCACTCTGGAGTTAAAACACCCCCCGGAAGTTGGGCTTCAAAGCAGAAATTAAGTCCCATTTCAAGGCCCCCAGCTGCATATGCAGTGCCAATATTATATATACTATACATGTGTGTGGTGCCAAAGCCATGTATGCCCCTTCCTCAGGTTTAGATGTTTTATTAACACTTTTCCATGTATTTCGAAAAAAAAACTAATTCTTAGGCAGGGTGGATACAAGGGTGAGTCAGTCAGTCAGGTACTTACAGTATTCTACATTTATATTTCCGTCTCAATCTTAACATAA